>APFE031249235.1:268785-296828 GCA_000404065.3 Pinus taeda
CACTTAAGGTCCAAAAGGTGTCACCTCAGGAAATGGCCGAGAGAAGGAAGCAAGGACTATGTTACTACTGTGATGAAAAATATTCCCCTGGTCATAAATGCAAGGAGCCCAAGTTTTTTCAAATAGATGTCACTGACTACAGCTCCACTGAGGAAGATCCACCTGTTGAGGAACAGGAGGCGATCGAAGAAGACAACCAAAAGGAGATTGTATCTGACGACCCAGTTATTTCGCTCAATGCGTTGGCAGAAATCTCTTCTCCTCAAACTCTCAAAATCAGGGGTTTTCTTAAACATCGCCCAGTAATAGTCCTGATTGATAGTGGAAGTACCCATAATTTCATCCATCAAAAAATCGCAGAAGCAGCGCATTGTATTGTACGGGTAGTCTCTAACTTCCAGGTCCAAATTGCAGATGGGGGCACAATGAAATGTGAAGGCCGCTGTGAAAATGTCAAAATTCAAATGGGGGATTATCAGTTGAAAACCCACATGTTTGCCATACACATGGGGGATGCGACATTGTCCTAGGTGCTGAATGGCTCCGCACCCTTGGGCCAATCACAATGGATTTCCAGGAGTTATATATGAGTTTTAAGCAGAACAACTCCACACATACCCTCCGTGGCCTCCAGGTGGGAGCACCCTCTGTCATCAGCTCGCATCGGATGGAAAAATTGTTAAAAAAGGGCCATCATGGAGTAGTAGCACAATTTAATGCCATCCAGGTAGTTGAAACCAGACCTCTGCCAATTCATCCTGAGATGCAGCAGCTTTTAAATACCCATCGAATGGTCTTTGACAAGCCTCATGAGCTTCCACCCTCGCGAGGGGAACATGATCATAGCATCACCTTGGTTCCAGGGGCTCAACCCCCAATGTGCGGCCATACAGATATCCGTTCACTCAAAAGAATGAAATAGAAAAAATCATCAAGGAATTGTTGGAAGCAGGTGTCATTCGTCCCAACATTAGTTCTTATTCATCCCCAGTGGTCATGGTCCTCAAGAAAGATGGGGAGTGGCGGATGTGTCCCGACTTCAGGCCCCTCAACAAGTTAACAGTCAAAGATAAATTTCCCATTCCGGTGGTTGACGATTTGCTGGACGAACTCATTGGGGCTAAATTCTTCACCAAGTTGGATCTTTGCTCCGGCTACCACCAAATTCGCATGAAGGAAGTCGACATTCCCAAGACGACTTTCAGAACTCATGAAGGCCATTATGAGTTCCTGGTCATGCCATTTGGTCTCTGTAATGCCCCTTCTACTTTTCAGATTCTTATGAATCACATCCTCAAATCATATCTCAGAAAATTTGTCCTTGTCTTCTTCGATGACATTCTCATCTATAGTGGCACCTGGACGGCACATCTGCAGCATGTAGATCTACTATTGCAAATGCTCCGCAAGCATAAATTATTTGTCAAGATGTTTAAGTGTGCGTTTGGCATGGAAGAAGTTGAGTATTTGGGCCACATTGTGGGGCGTGAAGGTTTCAAGGTGGACCCCAAAAAGATCCAGGCAATGCAAGAATGTCCTCAACCTAAGACTTTGAAGAGCTTGAGAGGATTTTTGGGTCTCACAGGTTATTATCGTAAATTTGTCCGCAACTATGGTCGCATAGCGAAGCCCCTCACTCAACTCCTAAAGAAAAATTCCTTCTCCTGGACCGAGGAAGCACAACAGGCATTTACCGCGCTCAAAAACGCCATGTGCACCACTCCAGTCTTAGCCCTACCGGACTTCACCAAATCATTTGTCATTGAATGTGATGCATCGGGAACAGGTATTGGAGCGGTCTTAATGCAGGAAGGGCAACCATTAGCCTTCACCAGCCAACAACTAAGTGGGAGGAATCTGGGCCAATCTACCTACGAGAAGGAAATGATGGCCATATTACATGCAGTCGAGACCTGGCAACCTTACTTGTTGGGGCGACATTTCCAAATCCGCACAGATCATCACAGTATTAAATATTTTCTGGAGCAACGCCTATCTTCCACACAACAAAACAAGTGGCTAGCCAAAATGCTGGGATATGATTATGAGATCATTTACAAGAAAGGGAAAGACAACCGGGTAGCAGATGCATTGTCACGCCAATTTGAGGAGGAAAGTACTATGCTCGCAATTTCCCTCCCAATTCCAAACTGGATTGAAGAGGCTCGCAGGGAATGGTTTTCACATCCAGGGCTCTCCCAAGTCATTTCTCAATTACAGGTAGATCCTAATTCCAGCAAGGGCTACTCGTGGCAGGACGATATTCTTCGCTACAAAGACAGAGTCGTAATATCACCAACATCCACCCTCAAAAGTCGCATTTTGGCAGAACTGCACTCATCGCCCATTGCAGGACATTCGGGCTTTCAGAAGACGTATGCTCACACCAGAAGATCATTTTTTTGGACCAGTATGAAACAGGACATCCTTACTTTCGTAGCAGAATGTGACATCTATCAACGCCACAAAGGGGAAATAGTCAACACACCAGGCACATTACAACCATTGCCCATTCCGACGTCAATTTGGACAGAGGTCTCCATGGATTTCATTACAGGTCTTCCAAAGTCTGGGAAGAAGTCAGTCATCATGGTGGTTGTGGACCGACTGTCGAAGTATGCTCATTTTTGCTCCCTACCCCAACCATTTACACCAACTTTGGTTGCCCAAACTTTCATGGATCAGATCTTCAAATTACATGGCATGCCCACTTCTATTGTGTCCGACCACAACCCAACCTTCACCACTAATTTTTGGCAGGAGCTCTTCAGAATACAAGGCACTCAACTCAAACTTAGTACTTCATATCATCCGCAAACAGATGGTCAAACCGAAGCCGTCAACAAATGTCTAGAAACCTACCTTAGGTGTTTCACTTCAGAAAAGCAACACCTTTGGGTACAGTGGTTACCTCTGGCGGAATGGTGGTATAACACCAACTATCATGCCACCACCAAAATGACTCCCTATGAAGCAGTCTATGGTCAACTTCCGCCTTCCCCTACTTCTTATCTCACGGGGTGCTCCAAAGTACAAGCCGTGGATCAACTCCTACAACACCGAGCAACCATGCTCGCCCACCTGCGCGAGAATCTTCATCAAGCTCAGAACTGTATGAAGCAACAGGCTGACCAACATTGCTCATAGCACCAATTTCAAGACGGGGATCAGGTCTTTTTGAGGCTGCAACCCTACAAGCAAACATCACTCAAAGACAAGGGTTGTCAAAAGCTCTCTCCAAAATTCTATGGACCATACCAAGTACTTCAGCGCATTGGAGAAGTGGCTTACAAGTTGGCTTTGCCACCTACAGAAAAAATCCACCCAGTTTTCCATGTATCGTGCCTCAAGAAAGTGATTGGGAACAATTGCCGAGTTCAAACCAGTCTACCTGAATTGGATGAGGAAGGGTCAATCTGGCTTCAACCAGAACAGGTTCTCGACACATGAGACAAGCACCTGCGCGGCCGCACGATTAAGGAGGTCCTCGTCAAATGGAAAGACACCTCTCCGGAAGATGCAACGTGGGAACCAGCCACTATTCTTCAGCAGTTTCCGCAGCTTCAGCCTTAAGGACAAGGCTAATCTTAAGGGGGAGGGCATGTTAGGCTCCCACCCTAACCCCCTTATTTATGTCATGGGATCACGTCATAGTCAAGAGTCAATAAAGCCCATATTAATCTTTGTAAGTGGTTAACCCGCAATTAATGACGGGACCACAGTTAGTTACAAATGGGCGGTAGTATTAGATAAACGGTATTAATAAAACCCACGGTATTGGCCCGTGGTATTGCATGTATGAGTCATATATAAAGGATAGAGACTCCCTACGAGGAGCATCATGTCTTGTTTTGTAATCGAGCTCTGCTCTATTGGAGGTTTCCCCCTCGAAGAGGCCTATGAACATTTCTCTCTGAGTAATAAAATCATTTCTATTATGTGTTCTGGGTATATTTTCTTCGCATATTCTGTGTTTTGGGTATCTTTCTTCGCATATTCTCTGTTCGGTATTACTTTGCAGGTTAAGAAGCATAACACAATGATTCAGGTTCCCAAAGGTGAACCTCATATTTGATGTTATCCTTTAAAGTCCCTATGAACACATAAATCCTATGCTCCTCTGGAATATCTTTTACCCTTATCTTCAAATTTTGGAAGTCCTCAATGTGCTCCATCAATGAACCCTTTTGTTTGAGATTTATAAATTGGCTAAAAAAGGTGTTTCTTTTTGTATCCTCATAATGTGCTATCATTTATTCCGTAAAAATTTCCCAAGTGACAATTTGTTTATGAGAGCAAAGCCATTGATACCATACAAACTGATTTGGTTCAAAATATAAAGTTGCAATACATACTCTTTGTGTGTTTTGCACATTATGGAGATCGAAAAATTGCTCCATCTATAGTATCCATGTTCAGGGATCCTTGCCATCAAACTTCCTCATATCGATTTTTGGAACATGGTGGGTCTTCAATCCAATGTTAAAGTCTATGAAATCATGATTAACATTTATTTTGTTCTCATCGTGAGTTTCCTTTACTACCTTTTCTCCGTTCGTAAACATTTCTTGTAGCAACTTTGTCAAATTTGTCTTCAAATCGTCCATTTTTCCTTCCATCTTAGCTTCCAAACCATCCATCTTAGCTTCAATGGCATTCATCTTAGCTTCAACATATTATGTTCCACACTTTAGCCACAACATAATTAACATTATTTGTGTGCGTTAATTGTTGGTGTTGGTTCATGATGGGTTCCTCTGGCTTGGAGGGCTGTTAGGTCCCTATAATACTAGTGATCCCATATTACTATTGTCATTGTAGCCCTTATTGTTATTGTTGTGCCTATATTTTCCCCGTATTGTTATTATTGTGCACCATAGAAGTCCACTATTGTTATTGTTGTCCCCTTATATTATTATTGTTATGTAGGCTTTGATTATATTGTGACCCCTTAGACTCCTCTATATAGAAAGGAGGTTTTTTTCATTTGTATCCTCCAAGAATTATTTATTTGTGTAATTTAAAGGATGTTTCCCCCTCGCATTGATCTATCTATTCTTCTATTTTGTGCATTGGTTGCATAACATTTGGTATCAGAGCTTTGGATTCCAGGGTTTCTCTACTCCAAATAGGTCATCGTGGCAAATTTTTTTCTGCGGCGTTTTAGAAGCTAAACAAAAAACCCATTTTAGCCGAAATCTCTATGAACCTCGGGTTCGAATTTCAAATCTTGTCTTGCTATATTATTGGAGATATGATCCAAGGAAGTTAGGGTTTTTGCAGGATCCTGAATTATATCTCAAATAGGGGACCTGGGGAAAATCATCGTAACTTGCTTTCTGAGCATTAGATCGAAATTTCATAAGAATTTACAAAAATAGGATAGCCTTTATTTTTCTATGTATCGGTTTCAGGTCCTAAGGTCAAAACAGTGACACGTGGAACATTGTACAAGCTTGCTCTACTGAACCCATCTATAATTAGGTCATCGTGGGAGATTTGGCATACAGCTTCCTCGGAGAATCCAATCTTGATCAGAATTGCGGGATTAGAAAGAGGACTCAAAGAGCTACTGTAGTAAGAAACTTCATACCTCGGAGATTTGAAATTATACAGATACAACATATTCAATATCAAGCTCCTACAAAGTGAAAAAAGGTGTGTAGTTTTTTAAAATTTTGCATAATTTTGGTTTGAAAATTAGTTTGAAGGAATTCAAAGGGCATAGTGAAGCATTATTATCATTAATTTATGCCTCGAAGAAAGAAAATGGAAACACCTAGTAAGAAACCTGAAATATCTATCATGACTCATGAAGAAGAGGAGGAAATATAACATGATATATCAAAATTACGAGACCAAGTGCAACAAAATTCACTCTCACAAAAAGTAACAAAATCTAAGATGGATAGTTTAAATAAAGGTGTGGAAGCTAAGATGGATGGCGTGGAAGCTAAGATGGATGGTTTAAAGAAAGGTGTGGAAGCTGAGATGGATGGTATAGAAGAAAAACTTAAATACAATAGGAAGATTTGAAGACAAGAATGGAAGCTAAGATGGATCGTATAGAAGAGAAACTTAAAGGAAACATCGAAGATTTGAAGACGGATTTGACAAATTTGCTACAAGAAATGCTTACTAATGGAGAAAGGGTAGTAAAGGAAACTCATGAGGAGAACAAAATAAATGTAATCATAATTTCATAGACTCCAACGGTGGATTGAAAACCCACCATGTTCCAAAGATCGATATGAGGAAGTGCTAGGTCCCTATAATACTAGTGATTCCCCCATTACTATTGTCATTGTATCCATTATTGTTATTATTGTGCCCCTATTATCCCCATATTGTTATTAGTGTGCTCCATAGAAACCCACTATTGTTATGTTGTGCCCTTATGTTATTACTATTATGTCGACTTTGATTATATTATGACCCCTTAGACTCCTATATATAGAAAGGAGGTTTAGTCATTTGTATCATCTAAGAATTGTTCATTTGTGTAATGTAAAGGAGGTTCCCCCTTGAACAGGCTAATTTTGAAGGCGTTCATCTATCTTTTCTTCTATTTTGTGAGATGGTTGCATAACATTTGGTATCACAACTTTGGATTCTATGGTTTCTCTGCTCCAAACAGGTCATTGTGGCATCATCCTTAAACCATCCATCTTAGCTTCTGTTACTTTTTGTGAGAGTGAATTTTTTTGCACTTGGTCTCGTAATTTTGATATATCATGTTGTATTTCTTCCTCTTCTTCATGATTCATGCTAGAGCTTCCAAGTTGCTTACTAGGTGTCTCCATTTTCTTTCTTCGAAGCATAAATTAATGCTAATAATACTTCACTATGCCCTTTGAATTCCTTCAAACTAATTTTTCAAACCAATCTTATGCAAAAAAAAAAAAAAAAAAAAAAAAAAAAAAAAAAAAAAAAAAAAAAAAAAAAAAAAAAAAAAACTACACACCTTTTTTTCACTTTATCCTGCAGTAGCCCTCTGAGTCCTATTTCTAACCCTGCAAGTCTAATCAAGATTGGATTCTCCAAGGAACATGGATACTACAGATGGAGCAATATTTCGATCTCCATAATGTGAAAAACACACAAAAGGTACACATTGCAACTTTATATTTGTAACCAAATCAGTTTGTATGGTATCGATGGCTTTTCTCTCATAAACAAATTGTTACTAGGGCAATTTTTATGGAAGAAATGATAGCAATGTTGCAAAATGTGCAACAAGAAATGTTAAATTTAGAATGTGCTAAAAATAGATCTTCTAAAAATAGCATGCCTAAAAACAGCAGTTTGACCAGTGAGGTCATTGGCCACATTGGGTGAGAGGTGGAACTGCTAAAAATAGAAAGTTCTAAAAATAGCATTTATGGGTCCCTTCCTATCTGTAGCAATCCCTAGTCTATTATGGTCTAAACAGCAGTTGGAAATATTAATTAATTAATTCAGTTGAGTTAATTAGTTAAGGAAATTCGAATTTGAAGTCTTTGTGAGCATGCACATGAGTTGTCCCATTGATTAGAGAATTTATCCTTAATTCCTCCCTGATGAGGGAATAAGTATGATTTCTATAATGAGAGAATCAGTTGACTTAGTTCTAACTAGTCAAGTCCAGTTAGATTATTTTAAAAAGTTGTTAAAATAATACAATATAGTTTGTTAATGCTTGCATGCATGTGACAACTATTATTTTATATAACTGAGGATTCACTCATGGATAATTGTTGCATGTCAGTTCTGTCATAGACCCAGTTGAGATCAGATGTGGGACAGTGTACTATCAAATGCTTGACTATTTCTAGTAAGTAGTTTTTGCATGGTTGAGGAACTAGTGTCCTCAAGGATTGCGTAGTTGGACCATTGGTTAACTTGGTATGTTTGGAATTAATTGCATATGCTTTTACTAGTATTTCCTAAGCTAACTGCACAAGGAAATAGGGATTGGACCATAGGTAAAGCCTTTATATACAGGGCTTGGGTGGTTCATGAGACATATCTTCATATCTTCATAGTTCATTGAGAACTGAATAGCTTGAGAGCTAATTCTTTTTGTATTGTGAAGAGGACTTCCACTTGATTGATAATACATGGTTGGGGTTTTATGCTAGTGCTTTCCCCTGGATATATCTTGTGTTATGTGTGAGTATTTCCCTTTATCAGTTATGCATGTTTCTACTTGATGTTTCTCATGAATTCAATTATGCTTATGCTTAATGTTTTGTAGAATTAGAACAAGTATTATGCTTTAGGACATTGCATATATCGGTTTGTTCTACAGGTGAAATTTCTACAAGCACATTATGAGGATACAAAAAGCAACACTTTTTTTAGACAATTGATAAATCTCAAACAAAAGGTTTCAATGATGGAGCACATTAAGGACTTCCAAAAATTAAATTCTAGAGTAAAATATATTCCATAGGAGCATAGGATTGTCGTGTTCATAGGGACTTTAAAGGATAACATCCAACATGAGGTTCGCCTTTGGGAACCTGATTCATTGGAGAAGGCATTCAAGTTGGAAAGAAAAATGGAAAGAAAATTTATGGTCACAAGGAAGCCTACCACTCACAACTATAAAGATGGAAGTGTTGCTGGCCCTAGCCTTCCACAACCTACAAGGTTGACACCACAATAATTGGAAGAAAAAATAGCAAAAGGGCCTTGTTACAGTTGTGATAGAAAATACACTAAAGGTCATAAGTGTGCTGAGAAGAAATTGTTTTATATCGATTGTGAAGAGGAGAAAGAAAAGGAACAAGAAACATCAAAAGAAGAGGATATACAGCAGGAACAAACCCTAGAGAAAGAAGAAATGAATCTGACCATATCTTGTAATGCATTGGTTGGAATTACCACTCCTCAAACTATCAAGATAGAAGGACATATCAAGAATAAAAAGGTAATAGTTTTGATTGATTCGGGAAGTACCCATAATTTTATTCATTGTAAGATAGCCAAGGAATTGAATTGCTTCCTATATGCAGCACCAGAGTGTCAAGTGATCATTGCAAGTGGAGGAACCATAAATTTCTCTGGAAATTTCCATAATATCAAGTTATCCATGGGAGAATATGTATTGAATAGCCCAATGATTTCCATTCCAATGGGTGGTGTTGATGTTGTACTAGGAGTCTAAATGCTATAATCCTTGGGTACAATAGCTTTTAATTTTCAAGAACTTTTCATGAAATTTTCTTTGGAAGGAAAGGAAGTTGAGTTAAGGGGTATCCTAGGGAAACCATGAAAGATAATCGACTCTAACGGAATGACAAAGCTTCTAAATAAAGAACAACAAATCATAATTGCACAATTATGCTCGCTAGAGGTTCCCACATCGAAATCATCTATTTCTCCATATCTCCAAAAAGTCTTGGACAATCATTCTAAGGTATTTGAGACTCCCAAAGGCCTCCCACCTATTCCTAATCATGATCATGCTATTCATTTGATTCCAAGAAGTGTTCCTCCAAACATCAGGCCTTACAGATATCCCCATGCCCAAAAGAGTGAAATTGAGCGTATGGTTGCAGAAATGATAGAGGTTGGTATAATTCAACCTAGTCAAAGTTCTTTCTTAGCTCCAGTATTATCGGTGCACAAGAAGGATGGTTCATGGCGCATGTTTCTGGATTATAGGGAGCTCAACGAGCTCACTATTAAAGATAAATTTCCTATTCCTGTCATTGATGAATTATTGGATGAATTGCATGGATCAATTTACTTCACCAAGTTGGATCTTCATTCAGGATATCATCAAATCAAAATGAAGATTAACGACATTCCAAAATCAAAATTTAGAACTCATGAGGGTCATTATGAATTTTTGGTCATGCCTTTTGGCCTTACCAATTGTTGGCTTGTATGGGCCTGACCCAGGTTCAGAGGTGATTTAGCCAAGAAAATCCCGTTACTACTAACCCTTTCGGTAATAGTCCACGAAGCGCGGACTGAGGTCTCAGCCGAAGTAGTATGGGAGGGTGCTAGAACCAGGTTTCTGCACCCTAGGGATGTATGATGAGATTCTGGAGGTCTGCGGGTTGACCCTTCACGCACATCGCTACGCGCACTTGCTATCCCTTCGCAACCTGCAATGCTGCTTCCACGCAACCCTACTCGGGGTGCAAGCCGTATAATACCCAAGTCCCTTGTTATTTGATCTATTATTACCTTATTACTTAACTTATTTATGTAAGACTAATGATTATTACAACATATTCAGCAATCATATCAGTGTGCGTGATAAATAAAACAGTATAAATGTAAAGAAGGCAATGCACAAGCAAATACACAGAAATAGGAATCAACTTATCTTTATTATTCTTCGATCAAGGTTACAGTCTCGACACTGCCCTGCGCACTCAACTGCAGGGTTCCGCGCACTCAACTGCAGACTCTACTATGCCTCTGCGAACTCAGCTACAGAGCCTCTTCCTACTACTACGACCAAATACACTTGGACTCCTACTTTATGCTCAAACCATTCGTATTCTTCTCTCTAATTCCTTCTTAGCTATCTTTACAACTTAGAGCCTCGCTCTTATTTATATAATCCCATGGTCTACGGACCATGGGTAGGCTGACATGACTTTACATTACATTACAATATTTTAGGGCAGACAACCCTATGACTTAACCTATACTTCGAGCTTCGTGCCCACAATTCGCGGAGTCTTACAAAACCTTTGACCAAAACTTGGGCTTTAAGCCCCAAAACATGTTGTGGGGGGATTCCATGCCCAACACCAATGCACCTTCTACATTTCAAGGTTTGATGAATTCCATTTTCAAACCCTTCCTTAGAAAATTTGTGTTATTATTTTTTGATGATATACTAATCTATAGCAAGTCTTGGAAGGATCATGTTCAACATGTTAACAGGGTGCTCAAATTGTTGGAGGAGAAACAACTATATGCAAAAAGATCCAAATGTTTCTTTGGAGTACAAGAGGTAGAATATATGGGTCATATTTTATCTCATGAAGGTTTGAAGGTAGACCCTAGCAAAATTAAATCCATTAAGGAATGGAAAATCCCCACATCCATAAATCATTTGCTAGGATTTCTCGGGTTGACAGGGTATTATAGCAAATTTGTTAAGAATTATGGGCGAATAGTAGCACCTATAACAATATTATTGAAGAAATATGAATTTTCATGGACTCTGGAAGCAACGAAGGCCTTTGAGCATCTTCAAGAGGTAATTTGCCAAGCATTGGTCTTAGCTACGCTGGACTTCACAAAAACCTTTATTGTGGAATGTGATGCCTCAGGAAATGGAATTGGTGCTATTTTAATGCAAGAATAAAGACTCATTTCTTTCGAAAGTCATCCAATCAAAGGAAAGTATTTAGACAAAGCTATTTATGAGAAGGAAATGTTGGAAATACTACATGCACTTAGGAAAGGGTGACCCTACCTAATGGGAAGACACTTCAAGGTAAAAACAAATCATGATAGTCTTAAATACTTTTTAGAGCAAAGATTATCTTCAGAACAGCAACAAAAATGGGTCACCAAGATGTTGGGTTATGACTTTGAAATCGTCTACAAAAAAGAGAAGTAAAATGTTGCGGCAGATGCACTCTCAAGAAAGGATGAGGATTTGGAAGCATTGCTTTGCGCCAATTCTATTATCCAACTAGATTGGATAAACGAATCAAGGGATGAATGGAAGAATGATGAAGAAGTGTGGGCACTCATTCAAAACTTACAACAAAATACCAGTGCATCTGATACATTTAGCTGGAAAAATGATTCGTTATGGTACAAAGATCACTTATACCTATGTAATAATTCCCACCTCAAAAAAAAGATTCTTATGGAATTACACACCTCTCCCCTAGGAGGTCACTCGGGATTTTTAAAAAGTTACCACAGGGTTAAGAAGGAATTTTTTTGGGATAGCCTTAAATCAAATATTCAAAATTTTGTGGCCGAATGTTTGGTTTGCCAACAAAATAAAGTTGAAACAATTAATACCCCATGTCTATTACAACCATTATCCATTCCAAGCTCTAACGTTGGGAGGAGGTTTCAATGGATTTTATGACAGGCTTACCCAAGTCCGAAGGAAAGAGTGTCATCGTGGTGGTAGTTGACAGACTTACCAAGTATGCACACTTTTGTGCACTATCGCATATATTTAAAGTCAGTACAGTTTCTACTGCATTTATGGAAACAATTCAAAAGCTACATGGAAACATAAAGATTATTGTAAGCGACAGAGATCCCATTTTCAGGGGAAATTTTTGGATAGAATTATTTTCTTTCTTGGTACTCGACTAGCTCATAGCTCATCTTATCATCCTCAAACTGATGGGAAATATGAGATAATAAACAAATGTTTGGAAGGAGATCTTCATTTCTTTGTATCGAATAAACAAACACAATGGGTCAAATGGTTGCCTCTGCCTGAATGGTGGCATAACACTTCCTTCCATACTCCAACAAAAATGACCCCATTTATGGCACTTTATGGATATCATCCTCCGCCCATCACATCATATCTAAGAGAAAATTCTATGGTTCAAGCAGTGGAAGATCACATCAAGCATCAACAACAAGTTCTCCAACTCTTAAAGGATAACCTCACTTTGGCACTTAATAGAATGAAACAACAGGAAAATCAACATCGCAGCGAAACAATTTTTGATGTAGGTGACTAGGTATTCCTATGGCTACAACCATATAAACAAATTTCCCTCAAGAAAGCTAAGAAGTATAATAAATTATCACCAAATTATTATGGCTCATACAAGGTTTTGCAAAATATTGGTACTATGGCATACAAATTGGAGCTTCTTGTAGCTTCCCAGTGCACCTAGTTTTCCATGTTTCATGCTTAAAGAAGGTTATAGGTGACAAACTCCCAATTCAAACAATACTGCCAGAACTTGACGAGGCAGGAAAAATCATATTGGAACCTGAAGCAGTCATAGAAACAAGAACTCGACAGCTATGAAATCGATCAATTTTGGAGTATCTCATCAAGTGGAAGAACTTACTCGCTAAAGATTCCACATTGGAGGGTGAGAATTTTATACAGAAGCATCCATAACTACTCAAGCGTTGAGGAAAACACTTTTTTGAAGGATAGGGGCATGTTACGTCCCTATAATACTATTGATTACCCCATTATTATTGTCATTGTAGCCCTTATTGTTATTGTTGTGCCCCTATTATCCCCATATTGTTATTATTGTGCCCCATAGAAGCCCACTATTTGTATTGTTGTGCCCTTATATTATTATTGTTATGTCATCTTTGATTATACTGTGACCCCTTAGACTCCTATATATAGAAAGGAGGTTTTTTCATTTGTATCATCCAAGAATTGTTCATTTGTGTAATGTAAAGGAGGTTTCCCCCTCGAAGAGGCTAATTTTGAAGACTTTGATCTATCTTTTCTTCTATTTTGTAAGTTGTTTGCATAACAATGGCTGATTCCAATTAATGATATGTGGTCCATAGAATCACCTTGTTACCTTATCAGGGCATGGACCCCGCAGATGCCTTTGTGGGGAAGTGGCACGAGAAGAAGCTCACGGCTGGTGAAGAATTAACGTGGCTATCGCATTAGCTCCATATCAGATGGATTTGTGCAATTTTCTGCAAATATTTTGGTAGGAAAAATAATGAGGAAGTGTCGCATCGATGAAGTGTTAGCACCAGTAGTATCTTTAACTGCACAATGCAACAAAGAGGTTCAATACAATTGGGCCAAGTATCTCTGTCACAAGTTCCTGGAGGATGGCAAGGCATTCCACTATGCATGGTTATTTCTATTGATTGCATTGGTAGCTTGTTAATCTAGGTTTTCAATGATGTAAATCTTTGATATGGCAGTGACCAGGATGGAAAATATTCTTGAAGATGCCATAGGATGACTAAAACTCTTGTTTAAGTGATCAAAACACAAATGAAGTGTCAATCATGTATCTTGATCATAATGAAATACTACCATATCATTGTACTTGATGATGGCCTCGAATAAATACACATGATGACATGTTCTACCTCTGATGATTTGATGGAAAACCTTTAATGATGTGAAACTTGATGTCCTTACCTCTGTAATCCTAATAATGAAGACTACATAATGATGGTGACCATGTGTTGAAGAATACAAGATGATAAAGAAGGAAATCAAGGGCATGATGATGGTTACTCTATGAAGAAGAATTCAAGTACATGATTATGAAGACAATCAATGAAGAAGCCCAACACTCAAAGGCATTCTGCCATTCCTCCATTTCTGCACTAAATAATGACCAGTAACATTAAAAATTATTTTTAACCTCCTTAGAGGTATAATATGACTATGAGACCTACACGATATTGAAGAGAATAATTTTCTCTTTCCAACGAGCTCTTACTTGGCCCAAAACTCCAATTAGTTTGGGAAATATGGATTTTACAAGTTATGGGTATAAATCTGGTCCTTGAGTCGACCTGTGCTAGTGCTACTCATGACGGCTCGCCTAAGTGACATGGCTCTTCACTTTGGCATTGAAATGCTCTATATATTATAGCTCGAGTCACATTATTTTATGATAATCTCAACATTCAATTCATCACTACATCTCAGACAAAATAGAGAAGAAGAATACAATTCCACATCTTGTGAACTGTCAAGGAGTTGATGACATATCTCAAATTACTAAACTGTGTCTCGGTGGATTTATTACATTGACAGTTAAGGAGTTGTGCTACTTCAGACCTGTGCAGGGTACTCAACAAACTTCAAATATGTGCCTCTTACCTCAGGTCGGATAATACAACAGTTTCGAAGCTGTATTTTATTCTTGTTTCGCACTTGTGGTCTTCTCTAGTCTCCGACCTATGGGGTAATTTCACACTTGTGGTATACATCAACCTCGGACCAACGTTCATTTCTGTGTTAACACTTGTTGGAGATCAATAGCTCAGACTTGTTGTTTCCCTTGTTGAATATTAACATGTGGACTAACATTCATCTAGAGGCTAGACTTGTGGATAAGTCAACTATAGGAGCTTGGAACAATTCAGATATGTGACACTCCAAAACAGTGAAGAAATTGTGAGCCTTCAATAATAATGAATGATGTGGGATTTCTAAGTTGATGGTGCATAATTTAGACATAACAGTGAACATTTTGGACAATGAAGGAGGTGTAAAGGGTCTGTCCTATAGCTACATGTATGTATATATCTACGCTAGAGTGACAAAAGAGGAGATAGCTCAGACCTAAGGCATAAGACCTCTTCTAAGTGTAATTCGAAGATTAATCTTGGAGCAATACTTTGAAAGAAGTTTGCAAGCTTGGAGTATAGGAGAAGTTTTTGGGACAAACTAAAGGAAACCTTGAAGAAGACTTGAAGTGGATAAATCTTGTTGTTGGAGAAGGATCTTAAAGACTACCCTGGAATCTTGGAACCTTGATTGAAGGAGTAGGCATTTTGAGCACTTTTTGAAGTACTCTTGGAGAAATATATTGAAGACACTTAGAAGATTTCTTGAAGCCATTTTAACGACACTTGATGTTGTAGCCCTCATGAAGTAACTTTGGAGATATTTTATTTGGGTGACAATGAAGAGCTGTGGAGACATCTTCTCAAGTGATCGAGGTTGTCATTTATGATATGATGTGGATACTATGATGAAGCTAAAGATTTATAGGGCTCGGTGAAGAAGACAATGGAAGTCGTGAATTACTATCAAACATATATAGACAAAGTATAGCAGTGGGTTGGAGCCCAGAGGGTTGGTTCCCAGAAGGTTGGAGCCTCAACAAACAAGGTTGGTGCCTTGAAGGATAGGGTTGAAACTCTAGAGGAGAAGATTTTTAAAGAAACCAAGTCGGTGCCTGAAGCAGATATAGGATTCGAGTCCTTGGGGTTGATGCCTCAAAATTGACAAGGTTGGTGCCTTGGAAAGTCCAATTAAATGCTTGGCATATCCTAGGTTGGAGCCTGGGTGTCTTCATCTAGGGTTGTAGCCCTATCTACATTATACTTGATTCATTGTAAATATTATATTAATAAAAGAATTTATTCCTATTGTTCATTTTGTGTTCTAAAAATAAGTGATCTAACTGGTAAAAATGACAATTGAAAATAAATATTGATTCACCCTCCTCTCAGTATTTCCAACAATTGGTATCAAAACAAGTACCTTCACTCAAAGCCTAATAGCTTGAACGTTGATCATTATAACACAAATGGTGAATCCAAGGAAGAAAGTCTCCAATCCTCCTAAAGATGTGTCTCCCTCAACCACCGAAATTGAAGTCAATCAATTTATGAAGGCTCCATTGTTCAATGGAAACGTTGATATATGGGAGGCAAGAATGAGGAATTTATTAAAGACTCAAGGCATTCAAGTTTGGAAATTGGTGATTGTTGATAGCATGATTGATGGAGAATACAAGGAACATAATACAAGAGAAATGAAAGAAATCTTGAATGGGCTACATGATTCTATGAAGGCCAATTTTGAAAAATGTTCGTCAGAAAAAGGAATATGGAATAAACTTCATGATATTCACTCAAAATGAGCGTTGACAATGATCTCTAATTAAGAAAATGATGGAAAAAAAAGAACGAAATCCAAAGCCCATCAAGGAAGCTAAAGATAAGAGTGATGACATTAAGGCTAAAGAAGACCTAGAAGATGAAGAGAATGAAGAAGAATTTGAATAATATCTCCTCACTAAACTTATGGCTACCATGGAAGAGATTAACAATTTGAAAAAGGAAACTGAGGAACTTAAGAAGAAAGCGCAAGTTAGTGACCAGGACAAGAAAAGGAGGAATTTGACCTTGTCAAGATTCAAGTACAAGAAAGAGATAAGGAGATCGCCAAGATTAAGGAATAATTTCATCAAAACAAGAGAAAGCATCATGAAGAATTCATATCCATGACAAATAATTTGGATAAGGAAAATAAATGGTAAGATACCTTGTCAAGCCACCTTGAACAAAGGCACAAGAGCTGGAGAAAACTTGAAGAAGAGATTGTTCAATACAAGGAAGAGGTCTCCACCCTTATATCTCAACTATAAGAAGCAAATAAACAAGCACAAGGAGTTGAGAAGGTGATGGAAGCTTTGACACTCATAGAAGGACAAGTTAATGAAGCAGAAATGGAGAGAAACACCATGATATGCCAACTACAAGAAAAGGATGATGACATCACCAAGTTAAAATCAGAAATCACTTCTCTTAAGGCCCAATCATGTGAAGCAACCAAGATGAAGGAAGAAATGGAGATCATTCTATCAAACAGGGATGAAGAATGCAAGAAAATGAAGGAATAAATTTTCTTTCTTAAAAAGGAAGTTGACTTTCTGAATAAGAACTTGAAAAGTTCTCAAACCCTAGATGACATCCTAAGTCATCAAAGGTCTCCCCTTGATAAATCAGGCTTTGGATATGCAGGTGAATCCTCGAGAAAGAAGGAAAATGTTTCAAACAATTAGAATGTGAGGAAGCCAGGAAGAAATGTTGATGCTCCCAGCAAAGGCAAGAGTCAAGATGACATTGGAATAAACCCTACTCCAAGAAGTAATGTAGATGGTTTCAAGGATGCAAGAAGTAATGGTTATCATCAAATCATCCCAAGGCAAAAAGACTTCAGAAGTACGTCAAGGAAACTTCTTCTCCCATGTACCAAAGTATATTTCGTGGTTATTTCTATTCTTGTACAAACTTTGGGCACATGGCAAAGGATTGTAAGGCATATCACAAAGACACATATAATGGTCCCGTCAATCTTCGAGAAGCTATTTTGCAAGAAGAAAACATGAATTCTTATTCATGAACAACATGGAGTGCTTCAAGTGTCATAACATTGGACATATATCACGTGATTGTAACTTTCCTTAGGCCCCTACACAAGGAAGAACCATGCTAGAGAATAAAGTTATACAAGTATGGAGAAGGAAGAAAATTGAATCTGGAAGTCCCTTGAACACTCTAGCTAAACACACATGTTGTTGACTTGATGAATTCATCCTTGATATTCCAAGTATTTGATGGGGAGACTCTGCCAAAAGGAAGACCATGCATAAGTTAGGGGGATATTATGATGATTAAGCATTCTTGCATAAGATATTCGTGAATGGGCCCTATGAAATCCTTGATGAGCCACATGGACAATAATCCTTTGATAGATCATCTCTAGGGAGTACTTCCATTGAAGAACACGATTCCTTATTCATCCATGAACTACTATTGAAGATCTCTTCCACTTGATCACTAAGTAGGTAATATTTCATGAGCTAGAGGAGGTTGTGCAAACAGGGGGAGTTGGCTCATCACATAAAGAAATGTAAGAACATCTATCATGGACCACATTGCTAGAAAGAAAGAGCACCATGAAAGGGGTAGTACTTGGGCACCCCGTTTTCCATTGATGTCAAAGGGGGAGAGAATGTTGAAAGGGAAAGAATATTGCCATGAATGACAAAGGGGGAGATTGTTGATCTATGTTTTCATTGATGTCAATAGTTGATGTCAATCATTGATATGGAAGTGACCGGGAATGCAAATATTCATGAAGATGCCAGAGGATGACTACAACTCTTGTTTAAGTTGTCAAGACACAAATGAAGTGTCAATCATGTATCTTGATCATAATGAAATAATACCATATCATTGTACTTGATGAAAGCCTAGAATAAATAAACATGATGACATGTCCTACCTCTGATGATTTTATGGCAAACCTGCCATGATGTGAAGCTTGATGTCCTTACTTCGGTGATCCTAATAATGAAGACTACATAATGATGTTGACTATATGTTGAAGAAGACAAGGTGATGGAGAAGGAAATCAAGGACATGATGATGGTGACTCTATGAAGAAGAAGGCAAGTACATGATTATGAAGACAATCAATGAAAAAGCCCAACACTCAAAGGCACTCTACCCTACCTCCATTCTTGCACTAAATAACGACTAGTCAAATTAAAAAATATTTTTCACCTCCTTAGAGGTAGAATCTCACCATAATACCTATACCATATTGAATATCATAATTTTCTCTTTCCAATGAGCTCTTACTTGGCCCGAAACTCCAAATAGTTTGGGAAATATGGATTTTACAAGTTATGGGTATAAATCTGGTCCTTGAGCCGACCTATGCTAGTGTTACTCATGTCGGCCTTCCTCAGTGACATGTCTCTTCACTTTTTCGTTGAAATTCTTTATATATTAGAACTCGGATCATATTTTTTTACGATAAGCTTGGCATTCATTTCATAACTATAGCTCAAACAAAACAGAGTAAAAGAATGCAATTTCACATCTTGTGAACTATCAAGGAGTTGATGACATATCTTGGATTACTAAACTATGTAACGGTGGAGTTGTTGCACTGACAATTAAGGATTTGTGCTACTTTGGACCTATGTAGGGTAGTCAACAAACTTTGAATCTGTGCCTCTTACCTCAGTTTGGATAATACAACAATTTTGGAGTTGTATTTTATTCTTGTTTCGCACCTGTAGTCTTCTCTAGTCTCGGACCTGTGGGGTAATTTCAGACCTGTGGTGTACATCAACCTCAGACCAACATTCATTTCTGTGCTAACACTTGTTGGAGATTAATAGCTCCGACTTGTTTTTTCCCTTGTTGAAGATTAACCTATGGACTAACACCTCATATTACAATCATTTGTGGTTTGACCTATAGTCTTGTGGAGCTCATCTCTTGGACCAGCAATTGATCATTCATCTGGAGGCTATACCTATGGAAAAGTCAACTATAGGAACTTGGAACAATTCAAATATGTGACACTTCAAAATAGTGAAGAACTTGTGAGCCTTCAACAATAATGAATGAAGTGGGATTGCTAATTTGATGGTGCATAATTTAGACACAACAATGAACATTTTGGATAGTGAAGGACGATCAGTGAAGGAGGTGTAAAGGGTATGTCCTATAGCTACATGTGTGTGTATATCTGTACTAGAGAAGCAAAGGATGAGATAGCTCAGACCTAAGGCATAAGACCTCCTCTAAGTGTAATTTGAATATTAATCTTGGAGCAATACTTTGAAAGCAGTTTTTAAGCCCAGGCTATAGGAGGAGTTTTTGGGACAAACTAAAGGAAACCTTGAAGAACACTTGAAGTGGAAAAATCTTGTTGTTGGAGAAGGATATTAAAGACTACCCTGGAACCTTTGAACCTTGATTGAAGGAGCAGGAATTTGGAGCACTTTTTGAAGTACTCTTGGATAAATCTATTGAAGACACTTAGAATATTTATTGAAGCCATTTTGAAGACACTTGATGTTGTAGCCCTCATGAAGTAACTTTGCAGATATTTGATTTGGGTGATGATGAAGAGTTGTGGAGACATCTTCTAAAGAGAAGGAAGTTCTGAGAGAAAAGGCTTCTACAAAATAGAAGGAAGTATCAAAAGAAAGGGCTTCTACAAAATAGAAGGAAGCACTGAAAGTAAAGGCTTCTACAAAACAAAAGGAAGCGTCGAAGGAGAAAGTTGTGCAAGTTGAAACATCACAGGTAATTATTCACCTTGAAGAACCTAAGACCATGCACTTCGATATTGAGGTTGAGACTGAAGGTGAAGAGGAAGGGGGCGCAGACTTAGAGTCCCCCTTCAAGGTCAAGAAGAGGTAGAGCGTAGTGCCATGGGACCTTGCAAGAAGAAAAATATGATAAGTCTGTGAGTGTGACACCATTGGTCCTCACGGAGGGGGACCTTGATGAGTTAGGAGATCTTATCTGCTCTTCCACTGAAACTATTTGGGTACACATCAATGACCAACACCACCAGGTATTGGAAAAAGTACCATAGGGCCTGAAGGAATTGCAGGTCTAGACAAGGGTGATCCAGGCAAGCGTGGGACAAGCAAGCATGGATCAAGAGAGCGTGCCAAGATTTGGTGCAGTCGAAATTTCTCCGCGCAGTACAACTTCTAGGGGGATCTCTCCAGTTTGAGACAGTCGAAGACCAAGAGCGCGCACAGTTCTGGAAGAATCTAAGTATCAACCTTGCAGCACTGTCAATCCAAACTTTGCATGAGCTACACCAAGGAATTTTCGATGAACTCTGTGTCTAGGAGAAACGAGCAATGTTGATTATTGACGAGGTAAAAACTAACAGTCAACATATTTTTGAAGAGAAAGAATAGGCCTTGTAGGCATGTGACGAGGTGTTACAACAAAATCAACAACTAGAGACCTCCCTTACCCAAGTCTGCAGCGAGCTCCCTAAGCTCCAAATTCTAGCAGAAGCGGCCTCAAAAGAGAAAACTAAGAAGTTAGTTGTTGCAGTAAAGGAATCTAAGGAGGAAATTGGAAAATATCTGGTTTGAGTTGCAGTTGCAGATTTCATAACTTCAACTTAAGCTATAGCCAACCACTCCTCTGGAAGTTAGAGAGCAGCACAAGGATGCTATTAAAGAAGATATGACCACTCTAGAAGCTGCAGACAAGAACTGCAGCCAATTGTTCAAGCAGACAATGGAGATGTGGACCTCATTGCAAGAGGATCCACACTTGCATACGATTGAAGAAGACGTCCATGAAAAAAAATTACAGTTTGATGAGATAAAGGCGACGACGCAGACCTTAGCATACATGCAAAGGTTCACAAGACTTCGAGAAGGAAAGTTCATCCAAACCCAGGTTGATGATTTACGTCGGAAGGCCTCTGTTATCTCCTCAAGGATGCAGCCATGGGCCAATGAGGTAAGCTAACTATACCATCAAGAGAAAGTTAAAGTCTCTGCAACAAACATAGAGAACCATGAGCCTTATAGTCGAAGGTCCAAAAACAGAGAAACTAGTTGAAGATGTTTGTCAGGTCATCGGGTAGGGAGTAGTATATCTTCAAGAATTGAAGATTATGTTCAGCAGTCTGCAAGCAAATATCGAGGCAACACCAGCAGAGTGACTCGGGACGAGTCACGACTTTGTGTTGGGGGCCTATTGGGATGGGATCCACTAGGTCAAATTTTGTAAAGTTGTGTTAAATATTGTAAAGTCTCCACATTTTGAAGAGTGGAGCAAGAGTAGCACAGGTCGATAGGAGTCAAAGGGGCTTTTAAAAGGTAAAAAACCCCTAGTTTGTTAAGAGTCAAGTTGTTTTGAGACATGCACATGGTTTTGCGAACCATGGTATTGTAATGGAGAAGAATATAAAAAGAGGCCATAGAAGAGTCATAGTAGAAGCTATGCTAAGAATAGAAGATAGTGCATGGTTTGAGCCTATTTTGTCTATTCTTTGCTTGGGCGAAGGGGAAGGCTCCTGTAGCTGTGTTCGCGGAGACCTTCGTAAGTCCGCAGTTGGTCGCACTGGCCCCTGCAGCTGTGTGCACATGGTTGGAAAGACTGTAATTGAAGATCTAAAGCATAATAAAGGCTTGTTTTTAAGAACTATCTATGTCTCTGCATATTGTTGTTTCTCTTTGAATTTATTGTATTTTTTATATGTTGAATGCAATTAATAAGGAAAAGTACTTAATATATTCGCGAAGACATAGATCTGTTTATTTGTATGATTTTATGCATGTTTAGCACAATCGGTGATGGGCATAAATCTGCTAACTTTTAATGGTTGCAAAATCCAGGATTTAAGGGTTAAGTGTTCGCGAAGGTCAAGATAAAGCCATAATTTTGGTAGAAACACATCACATGGTCCTTTGGATGTAGAAACCTAGTTCAGCATCCCCCAATACTGCCTCGGGTAAGACTACAACCTACACTACGGGGTTGTTGCTGAAAGGGCCAGTAATGTAGGTTTTTGATGGTTAGCGTAGTTAACTCTAAACCTGGGTCCAATCCCCCTCAAGCCAACAAGAATAAGGGGAACCCTCAGTGGAAGGGGATTATATATTCTCTTGGTGTGTATGAGGATGGAGTTTGGTTGGTTATACAAGGAGGTTTTCACCAAAATGGGATCATGCTGGAAATTAGGTCAATGAACACATGGGGATTCTCATTGAATCCATCTCTTTGGTTATTTGGGGAATCCTAGGGCCAAGTGGGAAAACAAAATTGGTCATGCTAGATTACTTCTTTATTTAAATCATTTTAAATTGCAAAGTGTAAGATGTTATACCTACACCATGTTGGAAATTATTACATACATGGAGAAAGAATATAGGAGGGGACTTGGTGAATATCAATATAGAAAATTACTCAATGGATTCAAATTTCCATGCATTTGGTGGATTCAATGACTTTGATGCACTACATGAGAGAAAACAACTATAAAGGGAAGAAATGGTAAAATGAAAATTAGCTAAGATTTATTTCATAACTAAAATATGACCCTTTTAACCCTTTTTTTGTTTTCATATCAATAATCAAATAAAAGTGGTGTGCACATTAAAAATTAGTGAGGCGAGATAAAGGTCAGTGTCATGACCTAAGTTATCAAGGGTGTGACATGTCACATCCTTGGAAATTTTAGTAAGGTGTGATAAATACTTTTCACAAGGCTTCAAAACTTGGTGAGTTGTAATTCGTTATGAAGGAAAACATTTTCTAGTGTGATATAGCAAAGTGAGGAAAATATCAACAAATGAAGTATATCACAATGAAATTTATTATGTGGATGATATGCTATGTCCTTGGAAGTTTTCACATAGCATTATGTATCACAAGGGGAATACTATTTTAGTGCAATATGTCACAAAGAAAAAAATCACTCCAAGAGGTATGAAATGTCAAGATTTCCAAAACATTCCAAATTTTCCTATGTCACGATGAAAACAAATTTCCATGCAATGTGATCTATCACACATAATAAATTATTTAATGAAGTATATCGTGATAGAAATAAGTTCAAGTGTGATGAAATAAAGGAAATTTTCACAAGTTTAGAAGGGTGTGGAAAGAGAAAAATTGCTCAAAAGTTCCACTAAAGATATCAAAGCAATATTTTAGAGGCTAGTGAGATCTAAGAAGAGTGTATATGACTTATTTAATGAAAAGTATCTACTTGACTTCATCAATTCAAAGCTAATTCCATGAAAGCTTTGTTGGGTGTGGACCCTGATTATCTTCTGTATTCAAAGGTATCACTACATTTGGACCCCAGTTCATAATGGGGTGGCAATGCCGCCTGTAAAATATTCACTACGGGGGGGGGTCCAGGGGGGCAAGCGACCCCCGAAGCTAAAAATAGATGTAAAACTGCCTTGTAAAATTTTGTAAGTATGGAGTCAATCTGAGCCATTCATTAGGCAGAGATCGGACGGTATAAGTTATGTTTAATTTAGGGTTTTTTGCCCTAGAAGGCAACCCCTCGCTATATAGGAGGGAATTTTATTGCATCTAGGTAGATCTATATTCTGAGTGAGGAAGAGAGGAGATTGAGAGCAAAGAGGGAATTACAGCGGATCTGATGTAGGTTGTATCTCTTCAGTTTGTTGGATAATATAAAAGGAAGGACTAACTATTTCTCCGTGGACGTAGCCCAAACTGGGTGAACCACATATATATGTGTCTCTCTTGTCTTATGTGTTTTCTGTGTTTGTATTTTTGAATTATATTTTATGTGTTTCGTTGCTCTATAATATATAATTTTCTAACAACTGGTATCGGAGCCGAAGGTCTATTTGGCTGATAAACTCCTATGAGAGAAGGGTTCCTAGTTTGAGTGGGAGCAATGGCAGAAGATGGTAGGTTTAGGGTCGAAAATTTTAACGGCCAAAACTACCAGTTGTGGAAGATGCAGATGGAATATTATCTGTATCAGAGAGATCTGTACCAACCATTGAGCAGAAAGGCAAAGAAGCCGACGAGTATGACAGACACAGAATGGGATATTCTTGACAGGAAGGCACTTGGAACAATATGGTTGTGCCTAGCGGCATCGGTAGCGTTTAAGATTTCAAAGGAAACAACAACATAGGGTTTAATGTCGACATTGGCCAATCTATATGAAAAACCCTCGGCCTCAAATAAGGTACTTCTTATGAAGCATTTATTTAATATGAAAATGTCAAAAGGTGGATCTATTGTTGATCATTTAAATGAATTTAATACAGTTACCAGTCAGTTAAGTTCTATAGGGGTAAATTTTGATGATGAAGTTAGGGCTCTGTTATTTCTATGCTCATTACCAGAAAGTTGGAATGGTTTAGTTATGGCCATTAGTAATTCTATCTCTGGATCTAGTACTTTAAAGTTTGATGATGTTGTCGGTGCAATCCTTAGCGAAGAAATGCGATGAAGAAGCTTCGGTGAGACATCAAGTAATGCTTTGATTGCAAAGACTAGGGGAAGAAAAATGGAAAGAGAAACAAGCCCTAGATATCGCAATAAGTCAAGAAAAGGCATATCCAAGTCTAGATCGGGCATAGTGTGCTAGAAATGCAGGAAGAAAGGACACTTGAAGAAAGACTACAAGTCTCGGAAGGAAAAAGAAGGAGACGCGCAGTAAAAAATAATCATGAAGTGAATGTAACAAGTGATGTGTTGCATGTAGAAAATCTGCAATAGGTTAACCTGATAATGCAATATAAATCAAAGCATAATACAATAACCTACTTCTACTATTAATTTTTGGAAGCTTAAAGATCGAGCTGAACAATAAAACCAGAAGAAGAAGAATAATTGGCACAATACACATGGAAATACTTTGGGGAAAGCCTCATCTAAAAACTCCACACTATTGTATTATCATACATGGTGGAAATACATAGGAATTATACAAAACCTTAGCTCTCAAAGCTAACCAGCTCTCAGTACAATCCTCACAGATGCTCACAGGCAATCTCGGCTTCTCTCTAGCTTCCTCTCTTCCCTCCAAGCTCCTATTTCCTTGCGCTATTCCTTGTGGATCATTACCACATTACCAAGTGGAATAACAAGCCTTTAAAACTGTGCAATCCTCAAGGATGAATCCTTGACTACATGCATGAGTTTTCTCCATGAGAAGACACATGCAACTGATAGTACATTGTCCTTGAACATTAATCTCAACTGGGTCTTTCTTAGAATAGACATGCATGAGTTTCTGATGAGGGAATCTTCAATTAACTGGAGTAGCACTAGTTGAGTGCATTAATGCATCAACCGACTGTTAACTCACTATTAGTTCCTCAAACAGTTTGGAACTAATTTAACTCGACTTAACTAAGTAAACTGAGTTAACTAATTACAACTCAAATATAACGCACTCTTATCTCCTTAATTTAAGGGATAACTTTTGCATGACTTCAGCAAGACTTCTAACTTGAATTTCTCCAACTAATTAATTTAAAATAAATTAATTAATTAATTCCAAGTAGTTGTTAAGACTAAATTCGATTTTAATTCACAATTTAATTCAAGGACAAATTAAATTGAAATATTCTTGTTGTCATATTTCAACATTGCAATATGCTTTAATTATTTCTTTAGAAAATATTATTGATGCCTGGGTGATAGATTCAGGGGCCTCATTCCATGCCACACCTGATAGGAAACATTTTCATGATTATGTTCAAGGAGATTTTGGACAGGTTCAATTGGGTGATGATAAACCCTGTAAAATCATTGGAATGGGTACAGTTTTCATAACACAACAGAATGGAAATCAATGGCTATTGAAGGAGGTAAGGCATGTTCCAGATCTAAAGAGAAATATTATTTCAACAGGGCAGTTGGGAGGTGAAGGCTGTGTGACTACTTTTAAAAATAAAACCTAGAAGGTCACTAAAGGATCCCTGGTAATAGAAAAAGGAGAAAATGTTGGTACATTGTATTTATGCAATGGTATTTCTAATTATGTTAATGCTTTAACCTCTACAGGAGAATATACAACATTATGGCATCATAGGCTCGGGCACATGAGTGAGAAGGGGATGCAGATTCTTCACTCAAGAAATTTATTGCTAGGTTTGAAACATGTTAATTTAAAATTCTATGAGAATTGTGTTTATGGAAAACAGAAAAGAGTCAGATTCCTCAGAGTTGGGAAAGAAAAAAAGAACGAAAAATTAGAGCTTGTGCATACAAATGTATGGGGACCTGCTCAGGTATCATCCCTTGGTAGCTCTCGTTATTATGTTATTTTTATTGATGATGCAACTAGAAAAACCTGGATTTATTGTATTCAAAATAAATCTGATGTATTTGATATTTTCAAAAATGGAAAGCTTTGGTTGAAAATGAGACAAGAAAAAGGTTGAAGTGTCTCAAATCATACAATGGAGGTGAATATTGTAGCAAATAGTTTGATATGTACTGTTCAGAGAATGGAATTCGCAGAGAGAAGATAGTTCCAAGAACACCACAAGAAAATGGTGTGTCAGAAAGGATGAACAGGACAATCATGGAGCGTGCAAGGTGCATGAGATTGCATGCAGGATTTCCTTTACAATTTTTGGCATATGTTGTAGATATTGTTGTTTATCTAATAAACAGAGGACCTTCAAGTTCCTTGGATGATGGTATTCCAGAGGAGACATGGACAGGTAAAAAGGTAAACTACTCATTTTTAAAAACTTGTGGTTGTGAAGCCTTTATCCACATTAATAAAGAAAATAGAACAAAGCTTGAGGCAAAATCAAATAAATGTACTTTTATTGGATATGGTGTTAATGATTTTGGCTATCGCTTTTATGATTATGAAAAACACAAAATCATTAGGAGCAGAGATGTCATATTCAATGAAAAGATTTTGTATAAGGATCAGCTGCAGGAAAAGGAACAAGAAGAAAAAAGAGAATACACAGTGCTTGATGAGATCACAGAAAAAGTGATGGTGCCTGAAAATCATAATGATCAACGACCAAAACAACAACCACAACAGCAACAAGCACCTCAAACACCTGAAAGTGGTGTTAGAAGATCTACCCAGATAAGTAGACCCCCTGAACAATACTCTCCTTTATTATATTATATACTATTGATTGATTATGGTGAACCAGGATGTTATGAAAAAGCAGTACAGGTAGAAACTAGGAAGAAGTGGGAACAAGCCATGAAAGAAGAGATGGAATCCCTAGCACATAACCAGACTTGGGACTTAGTCAGGTTGCCTGCAGGTAAAACAACATTGCAGAATAAATGGGTTTACAAGT
>APFE031249235.1:309481-402889 GCA_000404065.3 Pinus taeda
TACTATTGCTTCTGTTGAATATACTCTTATAGTTTTTGCGCATTTGGATCTTCTTTCAGTAAAGTCCAAATCTATAAGCTCTCATCCAATAGCTTCCCACAATCTTCCACTACTACGGAGATGCTGACCATTGCAACCTTCAGGTCGTCCTCCCTCTACACTCGCACTTCCTTTGGTGTGGTTGGTTATAGCTTCATTTGTAGCTCATTGATCTTCATGTCATATGTAAATTTCACGTCCACAATCTTATCCTTGTATCCTTTTACTACAAGGTCGAGCTTTGCAACCTTTTCCTCCACTAGTTCCTCTTCTCAGACCTAAATGTATGGAATCACACGGCATGTTGCTTCGACCACCTCCTTCAGTTGTTGTTGTTGCTATACTGCTTGATCCCTCTCCTGGATCGCTTGGTCAAGCTTCTGCTTCAGCGAAGCTTTCTCTCTCTCTACCTAAATGTTTAGCTTCAAAGTGAGTTGTTCGCGTTGCTTTAGCTCATCTACGATCTCTTTATGCATCTTGTGTAATCTCTGAAGTGGCACTACTGCGATGTTCATATTCATGTACCTCCACTCTTTGGCATGTTGTTGTACCTCAATGAAGTCAAACTGCAGGGCTCTAGCAGGTATCGGCACTATCCGCGCTCCAAGTGTAGGCTCTATTGGTCTTTCATCTCCAAGATTCTCCTCTGTTTGCACTGGTTGTATGACTGTCTATGCCAATGTCTTCAATTCTGCAATGCGCTCCAAGACACTTACCAGAAGTGCAGCATAACAATCCTCTAGCTTGTTCTATGATTCTGTTGTTGCTTCCTGAATTTTGTCCCTAATCTGGTCCAAGTCCCCATTAGTGCGGACCAATGGCATTATGTCCTTTGTCTTGTCTGCCTTTTGCTTCTTTTTTCTTCTTGTAGCAGCTTCGCCGTGTCCCTTCCTCTTCTCTAGGACAATTGGGTTTGTCTCTGCCTTTTCAGACTCTCTTTTCTGCTCATCACCTTTAGGAGGATCCTGGTGACCCTTATCATATTATTCCTCTTGTTTTGACTCTTGCTCATCCTTATGCTTCCCACTCACTTCCTCGAACTGCGTTGTGTCCTCATCTGTAGAAGTATCCTCCATTTGTGACTCCAGCGCATTGATCCACTATGCGGGCCATTGTTGTATATGTGTTAGGAGATAGTCTTATGTCACTAAATATGTCATGGGATGCCATGTATTCCTTGTGTTGCTGCGAGCCTATATGTAAATTATGTGGAAGTCAACCTTAAATTTCGCGACAGAGCTATACTACTCATATAGGTTCGTTGAAAGGCAAGTGTGTTGGTTCACCAACATGTGTAAGTCCATATGGTATAAAACGAAAAAAATTATGTTATCCCTTACTCACGCTGTAGAAATTTTGAATAATTTAACACATATTCAATGGAGATTATCCTGATCATGTACTATTGCAGAACATACACAATACATAAGCTCCTCTACGTTGATCATCAATATAGCAGCATCAATAACAATAAAACATCAAGAGCATTCACACATTAACACAGTATGTATCCGGGGGAAAGCATCTCGCTAAAAACCCCAACTATCTGTATATTAATGATTGAGTCATGTAACATTACAAAGTACAATGCTTATCACAAGCAATCCAGTACCAGCTCCACCTGTTACAAACAATACAGCTCAGATCTGAATCAATCACTGGCTCAAATCTCTTCCGCTGCTTGCCTGCCTCCGCTGCTCAATACCTGCACAAGAACCGGTGATTATTCCAAGGTAGCCACGTCTTTCCTTAGCTAAATCACGTGAGAACAAGCTACAATGTGGGCAAACTCATTGGCATACTCAATCCCCTGATTTGTTCAAGATCTGGTGCACAACTATAGTCACAACTGATAGCAATCTGATTCTCTAACACCTGTCCCTGCTGAACTGAACATGCACTGGCATGCAACTGAGTTAACTGATGTATTCATTAGTTGTATTATGAGTTAATAACTTGTGAATTAATTAATAACTAATTCACCCAACTCATCTCTAGTCTATTTGCCAGTTAGACTAAATACAACCAGTTTAACAAAGCTAAACTGAACACAACTCCATCAACTGCACCTCCAGTCCACTAAACTCAACTCACTTGAGTTCTAACTGAAGTCATGCATGCAAATATTCAACTAACCCATAAGAACCACGTATTTCCTTCATGCAATTGCATGTGCCACATCCGTAGCTCGAACTGAAGTGCTCCAAGAGAATAAGACAAAGTTTATAGTCCAAATATTATTGTGAGATAATAATATTTGACTTTTCTATTTTGACAGCCAGTCTAAAAATAGACTTGATCACTCACACTGTGATCACTCACACTTTCATCAAAAATAGAAGTCCATCTATTTTTTCAACTTGATCAATCATCCATAAACAGCAACCTGCAATCCATAGACATGATCCATATGTCTAAAAATAGACATAGTCTAAAAATAGACTTGCGCCAAAAATAGCCTGCGGGCCCACTTAGTGAAGGCGAATCTTTTCACTAAGCTCCATCATCTTGTTGCAATCTCAACAGATTTGATCTAGACCTTCTGCTTCTATCCCATGGACCCTTCCCATACTGGATATATGAAGCGTCATTCTCCCCCTCCATATAGAGGTATAGTTGTTATCAATGCAATTTGGAGGTCAACTCACCGACTCTACCGAATTTTTTGTTTTTTCCCCTTCTTTTCCTTCTTCCTCTTTGGCCACTAGGTGACATAGTGACCAAACTCACCACATTTGAAGCATTTGAACTTCGACAGGTCCTTCTTATTTTCTCCCTTTGAGTCCTGTTCCTAACTGGGACCTTTCTTCACCTTTCCATTACATATAAGGGCTATGTTTCCTTCCTCCTTTTCCACCTTTGGTCCCTTGCTACTACTAATTATGGTACCCTCTACAAGACTGAGCCTTAGCTCCTCTTGAGTGAAGTCACTCCATAGGTGATCCCAACCTAGAAGTGTGTCCCTTCTAGAAATTACTTGGGCAAATGTATACCATTCCTTTAAGAAACTATTGAGTGTAATGCAGATCAGCTCACTATCTGAAGGTTTCTCTCCTATAGTTGCAAGTTCGTCTCTAATTCCTTGAATCCTAGTAAGGTAGGACGTAACATCCTCACCCTTTTATATTTTGACTGAACTCATCTTCTCCTTGAGAATCATTTTCAGATTCTTGGATGGATCTTTGTACAACTTCACAATGGCATGCCACATGTCCTTTATTGTATTCTTATCTACAATACGTTGGATAATGTGATCCCAAACTCCATCTAGGACCTTCCTTTTTGTCTTGGCCATCTCTTTCTTGAAAGTTGCCAATTGTTGTGGATATGCTAGTTCTACCATCACATTTGTGACAAATTCCTTCAAGCCATGCTCATCCAATAGGAATTGCATCCTAACTTTCCAGTTGCTAAAATTAGAGGCTTTTTCAAGTCTGTACTAATATTTAAGTCTTGTTTTGGCCATCTTTATGAAAATCAAATAAACAGGAGAATTATACATTTGAAACATCCTTCTCCTCCTGGAATATTAACTCGGCCTTCCTCTATACTCGAACTCCCAACTGGAAATGCACATACTTTCTCTTTCACTTGCCTTCGATGTCCTTCCTTGAACTCACACTACTTATTATTCCTCCTCTGGGAAACTCGCTCTACCTTATACATGCCCTTCTCTAGTTATGGCACATGCATTTTTTACCCTAAAATTCACACTAGTTGTACTGGAAAGTTTGCTACGACCTTTTGTTGCTAGAAGTTATGGCCTCCTTTCCTCCTCTGGAAAAACTAGAAACCCTCTGATAATTTCTGGAAATTCCCTCTGTGTGCTTTTCTCTTCATTCCCTACGCTGATTTGTAACTACAAAACCCTTGTTGCAAATCTTTTGTGCTAGATATTCTCTACAAATAAACTTATCTTCTCACCAGAAACCCTCTCTGGGAATCCTATTGTCTGTTGCTAATGCTTCTGTGGCAAATCGAATTTTCCTCCTCCTTGGGTCTGGAAATCAATTTTCTTCCTCCATCAATTTGCACTTCCTGGTTGGCCTGTGCAGATCTGGAAATTGGTGCTTCAGATCTCCCTCTGAACCTACACGATCTTGCTTCCTTCACTTTTGAGCCTTTGATCCGACCTTCAATTCTCTGATACCATGTGAAAATTCCTTGAACTGCAACAACTAGATATTATTCTCCCAACTTCAACAATTTATTTGTCTTTTGTGATTATTATTATGGCATATAGCGAATAATTGACGCTACAATTCTTCACAAACAAAATAAGTTGCGAAAATATAAACAAGAACTGAGAAATAGATTCACACACAAAAATAATGACACCAATGTTTTTTAACAATTGTCCCTAGAAAAAACCCTGAAGGGAAAATCAATGTAGCAAATGAGGGTTTTATTATGCAGCAATTTGAGAGAATTATTACAACTGGTTGCCGAACTAGAAAACCTTCAGTAATACACGAGTAAAATAATTTGGATACACTCTTGTCTCCTTTTGCAACTGATCTGGCCTCTATCCCAACAACTCACGCTCCTCCTAGAATTCGCACTTCCTTCATAAATGTGCACTACTACCCAGAATAAATTCACACAACCATGAAACTGTCTCTAAATGAGATGCCTCGCCTCCCTCTGCCTTTGTAAAGAATTTTATTTACCTCTGGGACACTGATTCGGCCTCTGGCTACTGAATTGATCTTCTTCTGGCAAGTCACACTAGGATTTCTAGCTATTTGCACTAGTTGTGGAAGCTCTCTTTGCAGATAATTTAGCCTTCATTCTCCTGTTTCTCTGACACTGGAAAATCACTGGGAATCTCTCTAGAATCCTGCTACTTCCAAATATTTGTTGCTTCCTCTCTCTAATTCTCTTCCCTAGCTCGAACTGTGCCTACACTATATACTGTGAACTAGAGAATTTGAACTGCCTTGTTCACCGATTGTAAATTATGTCTTCTCCAATCCCCTTCGACTTGATCTTATAATCTCTCAGTAAAGTAAAGCATCAACAACCAAGATCTAATCATGATCGATGGCTCAGATTATCTTAGACTCTGTCAAAGAAATTTTTCTGGAAGTCTCTAGAGCAAAATCGATTTTTTCAATTACTACCCATTAATTAATAAATTTTCCTAAATTAAACTTAGGAACTTTTTAATTATTGATCAATTAATTTAATTGAGGGGTTTCTAAGTTTTTTCCCTTGAAAATTGTTTTGGGTTTTGGAGTCCATCTACTCCTTTGCCTCTCTAACACCTTAGAGAGTAGAACACATGTTCGATGCCACCATATCCATCAAAAACTAACAGTGCCCACTTATGAGCCTACCTTTTTTTTCAGGGATTACAATGCCCCAAACATTAAAGTTGGTTGGATATATCAAGCACAAGAAAGAAGGAGATTGTCTTAATGGACAATGATAGCACCATAATTTCATCCATAGTAAAGTAGCAGAAGAAATAGATTGTTATGTCCATGTGGTGCCCAAATTTCCAAATCTCCATAGCTAGTGGAACTCCTATAAGATATAGTAGTAAGTGTGAGAATGTGAAGCTCCAAATGGAGGACTATTTCCTCAAATCAAACACATTTTCCAGAAAAAATGGGAGTTTGTAATGTAGTTCTAGGAACATAGTTAGTATGAACACTAGGCCCCTTTAATATTGGATTTTGAGTTATAAGTGAGATTATGTGAGGGACATAAACACACCCTCAAAGTTCACCAAGTTAGTTCAATAAAAAGCATCAACTTTCAATGTATGGAAAAGCTCTTGAAGAACGATCACTTACCGATTATTTTCAAATTCAATGACAAGCTATAGATAACTTCCATAGGAAATTCACCTTGATTGAAATTCAATATTGAACAAACATCATTGAGGCCTTAAAACAACCCATGGTGTATCTCCTTTGCATGGGGAGCATGAACATGGCATCTCATTGCTTCAAGGTAGTGAACTACCCAATGTGCACCCTTATCACTATCATTTTGCACAAAAAAATGAAATTGGAAAGACAGTTCATGAATTCTTAGAGGCGGAAATCATATGTCCTAGTACTAGGCCCTACTCATCCTCAACAGTTATGGTTTTGAAGAAAGAAGGCAATTGGAAGATGCATGAACTTCTATTCCCATAAAAAAATTGATGGTCAAAGATAAATTTCCCATTCTTGTCATTCATGATCTATTGGATGAGCTTCACAAAGCATAGCTCCGAGCTAAACTTGATATTCATCCTAGTTATAACCAAATTTGGATGACCAAAGTAGACATTTATAAGACTATGTAACATGCACATGAAGGACATTATGAGTTTTTGGTGATGCCTATTCACTTCTTAGAGGCTCAAGAACAAGCTTAATCAATCATTCTTATGCAAATTTGTACTCATCTTTGTTGATGATATTTTGATTTATAATGAAAGTGGCACATGTGGATCAAGCAATATTGTGAGTATGGGATAACCACTTGTTGCACTAATAGGCGCATTCTACAACTCAGTATGAGGGAGATGTGTAATTTCTTCCATGAACAACTTTGAGTTGACACGTATCCATTTTAAATAATAATAAAATATTCTCTAAATAAAGAGCAATGTAAGCTACAATAAAAAAACAAAATGAATCTATATATTTGGTTAGTTTCAATTAAAAGCATTATAAAACATCAATAATCTCACTCTCACTATGTTCACTTGATTCTTTGTTGATATTACAAGCTAGTATGAAGGAGATGTAGTAAAAATATTTCACTCTCACTCAATGTAGTAAAAATATTTCACTCTCATTCTCAACCATGATCACTCGATTCTTTGTTGATATTACAATTTTGTATGAAGGAGATGTAGTCAAAATATTTCTCTCTCTCTCTCACATTCACTATCATTGTCCATGTGAATTAACATAATTTTACATCAACTTTAAAGAGAGATCAAGTAATTAAAAGTAAAAAAATCTTATATTTTCATTTTTTAGTATGAGAATGATATATAACTCTTGTACTATAAATAAATAAATAAATATTCATGTTAACTAATTTCTTTTAATATCAACATTATATATAAAAAGATTTCAATGTCCAAAGAAAAGAAGGAATTGAAAGTAAAAAAATTCAATATCTTCTTAATAGGAGTAATAAAAGGGAGATGTGTAATTTATTTAATTTTTAATATAAATTAATATGTAGCATTTAAAAATATATTATTGATAATAATAAAAAATCCATGTGAGCCATAAAAAAAAAACAAATAAATAATAAAAATAAAATAAAATAAAAAATAAATCAATATTAAGATTTACTAATATTGATGTGTATTTGAAATATATTACTAACAAAAGAGAAATTTTAACATGAAAAATATGGTTCATAAATAAAATATTTCAATGTCCATGTTAAGTAAAATATTTCAATTTCATATATATATATTAAAATAAAACTATGTATATATTATATAAAGTAATTGAAGAAAAAAACTTATGGTTAAAACATTTTGAATAGTCTCACTATTCTAATTTTGGTCCTTCTTCAAGTATTTTTTCAGTTAATTTTGTCTAAAATCCATTAAATATTTGTTGGAATGGTGTACATGAACACAATCCAACTATCCAAGTGTAATTTTCAAGGGCACGTAATACATTTATGCATCAAAAATGCAATATTAAACAATGAAAATTACACATGGATATATATATTATATATATATAATATATATATATATATATATAAATATATATATATAACCATTGTAGATATATCTTAACCATGGATCTATCAAGCGCTGAGAGGGATCGAATACCTTGAAATGTAAACTTTTTTTTTCAGGTTTTTCACCCTAAAAAAAGGTTGTCTCTCAAGACATTTAATCATGCTCAGCGTTTGCCAGATCCATGGTCAAGATGGATCTATAATGGTTCATAAAACATTCCAAATCTGATTATGGTGCTTATGAAATGGAATTTGCATCACATTGTCAAATTGTGATGAGGTATCAATTGACCCCAAGAAAATTGAAGCGATGAAATATTAACCACACCCAATGACTTTGAAAATCTTGTGTGTTTTCCTTAGTCTAATTGGATAGTACTAAAGAAAATTGTGTAGAGCTACAATAAAATTTCAGTTGGATTAACATCCTTGTTCAAAAATAATTCCTTTGTCTAAAATGATGCATCCATGCAGGGGAAAGGACACTATGCGTACTAAATCTTAATCGTGCCAAACTTCTCTAGGACTTTCACCCTAGAATGCCATGCCCTAAGAAAAGGTATTAGGACAGTGTTGATGCAACTAGGGCATCCATTAGCGTTCACTTAAAAATTTGTGTGATAAAAACATGGACATGTCTACATTTGAGAAAGAGATGATGGTTATCCTTCATGTAGTAGATGTGTGGCATCTTGACCTAATTGGGAGGCATTTTTAGAACAATATGTGTCTTCACTCAAGCATCGCAAGTGAGTTAACTAGATATTAGGCTATGGTTATGATATCACCTACAAGAAGGGTATGGATAATGTGGTGGGTAATACCTTGTTACAAAAATATGAGAGGTCCTTATTTTATTTTTCCTTACCAATGCCAGTTTGGATTGTTGAGATATAACAAGAATTGATAGTTAATGCAAAAGTCGTTCAACTCGTCCAATAGTGGTAAGGAACCCCAAACCCCCCACAAGCTATAGTTGGTAGCATGACACCTTAAGGTATTAAAGATACAATTTTTGGAGCATCTCTCTACTTTAAATCATGGATGTTAGTTGACTTGTAATCCTCTCCCACCATAAGTTACAATGGCTTTAAGAAAACATATGAAAGAGTTAACCACTCATTCTTTTGGACAACATGAAGTACATACATATGTCGTCAAATGTGACACAAGTTAAAGGAACAAAGGTGAAACAAATAATCCCCCCTATGAAGGCCATCAAGCTAGGCCAAAAGGTGGTTATCCAACACCAGAAAGTTTGTTGACTATTATTGGGGTCCCATCCAATTTCAAAACTTGGTTAACCCACTTAGCATGCCTGTGGGTAGTTCTGTTAGGCTCAGGAGTATAGTAGTAGCCCCTCCAACTCAACCTTTGACCTCCTCAATGACAAGTGACAGGCCTACTAATTCTCCTGATTAATAAAGAAAAGTAAGACCCCTAGGAGATGGTAACCTTTGTTGTTCCTTGAAACCATCTCACTAACACTTCCATGGAATTTTATGGTTGTACTCCCTAAAGAAATTAAACACTATATCGTCATGGTGGTTGTTCACTATCCTTCCAACTTTCTTTCTAAAAGGGAGTTTGTATTAGAAATTGTAATAATAATGCACCACCAAGCAAACATGTGAGTGGAAATACTCCATGTTTCTATGTGACATTCTCACACCATCATTAAAATTGAGAGTATAAAAACAACTTCATGGAAGAACATCCATGGCATACAAATCACTTGACTTTCATGTGATTCTAAATCATTTAGACGGTAGTTCTAATTATATCACAAGTTAATGGTATAAGATTCTAGTGATTCTAAAAGTAGGCAAAAGATACCATGTTTTTTTAATAATATTAGCATGTTGCAAAAATGTAATTGAAGCCATGAGGTTGACGAATTCATTATACATAACAGACTTAGTTTATTTAATAAAAATACATTGGTTTTCTAAATTGTGATTTAAGTTATGCTTATGATATTAAGTATAAGTTGACATAGCCATATGGTCCTAAATTAATTGGATGCTCTAATTAATATTTCTAACACAATCTTCATAAATGGTTAAATTCAAGTCTTCATGGACTATAATTGATCACATGCTTAATGTAAAAATGAGTAAGAGTTATAACTAATATAAGTCCATCAAATATTTACCGGATTATAATTGGATCAAATCCGTACTGTACTATAAAGACGAATGAAACATTCAAATAGTCTTATGATCCTAGAGGCATGGAGCCCTACAAGAAATAATGTTGTTGTGTGAATGTTAGTCATGGAGATACTATAATTGATTATGTAAACTTGTGCTAGTCAAGACTCCATTTCTAGACCGTGGTTATAAAGAGATCTGAACCTTACAAATGCAATTTTAAACTGGAGTCATATTTATAAATATGAATAATATCTGAGTTGAGTGTTTAACATAATTTTATTATAGATTAAATTAGTTGAGTCTTCGTGTTTGTTTAACATAATTATTTTGTTATAGACTGAATTAGTTGTGTGCATGAAGTCTTGGGAGACAAAATATGAGCATGTGAGTATAATGTTAAAATTGTGTTATAGATAGTAGAGTTGCATACTCTTAATAGTGTCCAAGTCATAACCATCTGAAAGTATGTAAGTTGAGATTCATAGTGAAGTAATAGAAGAGTAAATGAGTAGAGTCTAATACTTCATGGTTCAAACTTTTGAAAATTCCAAATATTTTGAAGAATGTTGCAAGCTTTAGAGATTTTGAATATTCTGAAGACCATAAAAATCATTAAAAATATGCCAGCGCTAGACGACTATTTTCAACCATTGATTCTACAAATGGTCTTTATCATATTTCAATCCTCCTCCTTCCACAATATGACATTGTTCTTTATTGGATCTATTATTTTAAATCACTTAACCTCATGACACCATAAGCTACTCAGTGTACCTTCTACAACTTGGCTTGTTAAAGTGGAACTTTCTCCTTATGATGTTGGCCTACTCTGGATCTTCTACACTTGCTTGATTTCAGTAGTCCAATACATCAACTCCAATTTACAAGAGGCCACCATCACTTCGCTGTGGAACCATGCTGTAGGATACATGAAGATTAGAGGGGTGACGTGGCCCCTCACTTAGCATTAAGGTCTGGCGGCCCTTGTTCAACTCAAGAGGGGGTGTTGGAAGTATTTAGTGTAATATGTACATGTCACCATACCCCATTCATATGTATCATTATATACAAGTATGGAGAAGGCATACTTTATTCTGTTATTGTATTACTTGGAGTGGTTAATGCTTACATAAACAAATTTGAGATGCAAACTCTATAACCGTCTTGGGAAATGCTCCCTACTTATGTGGCCCTATAAACCCTCTTGGCAAGGAAGTAGGCCCTATAAACCCTCTTGGCAAGACTCCCTACCTGAGTTGTGTACAACTCAAACTCAGACCTCATTTATAAATCCTCTTTTGATCATTGAGCTAAAGCTCTCTAATATGAAGTGTCAAATCCTATGGGAACTCCACATCTATGGTGTTCACTTGTGGCTGATGTACAACTTGAGTTGGCATACTATTAAGAAATGTGTATTTTCTGTGGAGATCACAAGTTCAAATCCGAAGAGAAATAGAATATGTACACCTCAAGAAACAATAAAATTCTTTCTAATACATTTTTTAGTTCGCATTTTGGTTCTGTTCAATTTCTTCATTTTTTTCTTTCTATTTATGATCTCAACAAAGTGTACATTAGCATTAAAACACTACAGCGTAAATGGTTGATGCATGTCCTCGTGCTTCCCATACTTACCAATTTTGTCAACCTCTTAAAGCTTTAGTTTTACAAAGTTTGTGGATAAGGAAACTAATAAAAAAAATGTAGACGGCATCCAGATAGATTTATATGGCTGACACATGAATGTCTATGTTAAGAAGTCTCAACAATCAGGCAATTCTCTAATTATTATATAAAGGATATCATGCAATAAATATTTAAATTTACAGAAACAGCAGTCTTCATTCAAGCACCTTTACTGGAAAGCTAAATACAGAGTTCTAACTCTCTCTCTCTCATTTGTAAACTGGAAACATTAAAATTACAAGAAGCCAAATATCAATGAAATAATAGTATCAGTCTTTTATATAGAACTACTTGCGGCTTATATAGTTGCCCTTGACACATTTGCGATTCTTCATAAATAAGATTGGATGTTTTGATTTATGAACACAGGTGATCATTAACAATAAGAATAAATCATCGAGAGTAGAAAATACAACCACTCGCAAAGATATAATTTGGGAGTTTCAAGGGTACTCCTAACATTGATAAGATTAAGGGATCAAGTAAAAATGAAAGGAGTAAGAAAGGGTGTCTGGAAGGGGTAAATCCCAGAAAAGAAGAGAGAAACACTACTCAGTGTTAGAAATAAAGGTAGATGTGTAGGAGGCAGCAGAGCCATCTCCGTTCTCGTCAATCACTCTGAAAGTACCACTGCAGTGCCTGTCCCTGCCTCTTGTCCTCATCAATCATAAGAATCACATTGTATTTCATTTTAAAATTTGGCCACGGCATCAGAATCTAATAGCTTCCTAATATAGTTCCATTAAAAATTTAAAACCAATTTCTGATTTTAGAGATAACATGCCATTCGTTGAGACACAGGAATACGGCTGATTTAGATATCTTCTACCAATTATTTGGAATTCAAATTCCAAGAATACAATGGTCACTCCTGGCAGTAATTTAACACCAGAACAAAATTCAAATGTAGGTCCACTAAGTAAAGAAAAGTGATCATTTAATTTTATTTATCTATATACAAAAGCAACTGGAGAGAAAATCACTACGAGTACATTATGGATCCAATAGCATAGTTCTATCTGAATTCTTCATCTATTGCTAAGTTGATGAAAGATGTCAGTTAATTCTCTGAGACATCAACACAACTTTCTGCATGTTTAGTGGCAGCCCTTTACATGGGACAGATTGAAAATAAAGTGATTTTATCCATGGACACTCTGGTAACTATGGGTTTTAAAGACAGACGATGGTTTGTCGACAGTTTATATTAACCTCCAAACATTTAGAACTTCTTGAAACATCTCGATGGTCAACTTCCTGTCGGCATGCTGTAAAAATATGTTCAGATCTTCTCTCACGTCATGAATCTTTCCAAAATCAAACAGGTACTTAAAACACTCGTTCTTCAACCGGGTTAGCTGGTAAAGCCAGGCTTGTTGAAGCCTTTCAAGAACATTTTTACAATTGATATCCTCCAAAAGGCTGTCCTCACATGCTTCTTTCAAGTCCCCAATAACAAATTTCTCAGAAGCCCTTAGTAATGCTATCCTGTGGTCTCGAAAGTCCTCAAATTTGATGCCTCCATATATGTAGCTTAAAAGAGCCATGCAAGCTTCAAAAGAGATGTCTTCAATGTCAATTGTTGATGATTCTTTACCTTTAAAATCTTGCAAGAACATCCTTTCAAACACAGGGGATCTGGCTGCTAAAATTGCCCAATGTGCTCTAACACTACCATTGGCAGTATTTATTGTAACATCTGTATGAACCCCATCATCCAGCATATGAGTAAGGCACCTCAGAGCACCCTTGATTGCTTTACTTTGCATGTCTCCTTCATTTGGCCATATTGAAGAAAGTTCACCCCCCTTCATTACCAGTCATCACAAATCCCATTACCATAAAATCAGAAAAGAAAATAGGAATTCCTATCACGAATTAATCCAAATAGCTAACAATGGTATATAGAGATAAATGTCAATTAAGAAACTACTCTCAGATGAGAATGGTTACATTCTTACATTCATTGAAGCAACTTTTAGATCTAGAAACTCCACATCAATGATAAACCGTCCATGAAAAGTCGTCTCCACAGGCCACACGAAATCCTCACTGCTTCGGAGCAACCTATCTTGAACTGCGCAAATTAAATGAGTTTAGCCCAAGAAAAAAAGAAATAGAAGCACATATCAATTATCAAATTTTGAACTTTTGTGTGAATCACAACACAATATTAACACACAAAAAAATTAAAAATAAAATTAAAAATAAAATAAAAATAAAAAATTGTAAAAAATAAATACGTAACAGTGATAGCAACGGTAACTCCCTGTGCTGTTATCTCAAAACAAGAAATCTAATTATCATATTCTTGACATTTTCAATGCCAGACAAAAGTAAAATTCACCAATTGCCTCCATAATAAGAAGAAAAAAAAGTTGCATTAACAAAAATACCCCAGCCTCAAAAAGTATTTCCTGCAGATATATTTATATGTCCACAATTACAAATAAGAGATGTTCCTCTCCATGGTGGCAACCAATTTTTTTATTATCTAGATAGAAACTCAAGAATTTTGGATATATCAAGCATTGCCAATAGGATTCACTATGGATAACCAAAATGCCACATAGCATTTTCTGCACATATTTCACAATTGAGTGGACTAGAGCTACTTTGGGGATTTAACAAGCCACTTCCATAATTCTACAGCAACTCTGATTCTATCATTTACACCATTGCATAGGCTTTTTGTAATAAAGACTATTTTCTCTAGAATAAAATTTCAAGTTTGAAATTGTGCAATGCAAACATCTAGTCTGCCCCTCGCATTCTTGCTACAGAGATGGTAAGTAAAGACCAAAAAAGACATTTTCCAGATGTTTCACGGCAGGTTCTAGTACTCAAATGCTGTTTCAGAACAGCATAACACTTTTTTCCTTCTTTTAATGAGGTATGGGTTGGCCTTACAACTTAGAAACTGGAAAGAAAATCAAGAAAATTGTTAATAAAACAATAAAGAGATGGTAGTTAAAAAACTGACATGCCACGATATGTGACCTTAAAATTTGTACCTTCTGAACAGATCATTTTTCCTTCTTTTTGTTTTGGAATTCTCATTTCTAGACCCTGCACCTTATTGCTAACCTGTACCTATTTCCCCACTCCATATGACATTTAAAAATGAGCCTGACCATTACAAATTTAAAATTCAGAATCGAGAGAAGTTTTGCAGAGTAGCATTAGAAATCCATTAAGCTAATAATAGATAGACCATAAAATCCAAGTAAGCCTAACCATCATTACGATCCTTGTTATAGCTAAAAAAACACCCCCCAGGGTCCAATAGAAGGGGACAACACCTGCCAAGTAAGTGTGTCAAAAAGTGATTTGTGGAAGGCTCTAGAAAAGTGAAATTGGAGGCTTCAACACTCCCTTGCAGTTCTAGCTAAGCAACACTAGGCCCAACAATGCCCTGTGTTAGAGTAACATGAGCAACAGAGGACTACCAATCCTCCAGTGCCATTGAATTGGAGTGGATAAGGCTTGATATGGATCAAAGCACCAGACACAGTCAAGAAAGTGTCTAGATTCAACGTGATCACTCCTGAGAAAAAATTATATAAACAAGCTCTCCATAAATCACAAAAGAGGAAAAAATGATAACGTCGGAATGCTGCCAAAAGTTTGACCTATAGTCTACTTTTGTGACAAGCTTGCATGAACAGGTCTAGATATCAGTCAGTGCTGATGACAATATGACTCGAACAGAGGCTACAGATGGCACAGCTATGTACACTTGATTGGTAATAATGCAAAGTGATAAAGCTTTCCCCCATTTTATTCATGTTTTCCATTGATGTTTACATGCTTGTCTTGGATTTATATGTATGAATGCACTAATCTTTTGTTGCAGCAAAATAGTTGTTTTGTTTCTTGTTTGTGTATAGAGATTAAAGAGCAGGAGTAGGCGTTGAGATCGCTAGGAGATCTCCTACAAGATGGCAGCACCAACTAGAGTTGTTTCCTCACAATAGGAAAGGTAACCTCTTCCACTTTCTTCGTGACTTTTTGCTCGTGTGCTTGGGATTGTTTGTCTTGAATTGGACTACACAATATTCACACACCCTCCGTAATGTACCAAAGCTAGGAATTGCCAATACAACTCAACAAATATTAAAATTTTCTTTGGTAAATTTCTTCAAACACTTGGTGCACATATTTTTCGTCAGACACTTATGCAACAGAGATATATGAGAGGCAATCCACAAATTTTTATTAGCTTGCTGAGAAGGATTACAATGCAAATATTGAATTCTGAAACTGGTACGTTGTTCTGGAACCTAGAAAACCCAACTCGGCCCTCAGGGAAAGTGTTCTCAGCTGACTGGAAAGAGACTCAGCTTACAGGAACATGATCTGGCAGATAAGAAGCAACTTGGCCCTTCAACAATTAATATCTTCCTCTGTTACTCGGCCTCCAACTGATAACAAGGAGCTCGGCCTCTAACTGATGACAAACTGATCACAAGGAGCTCGGTCTCTAACTGATGATGGACTCGGCCTTCAGAAATTTGACCCCACCAGAGATTACAAACCAAAGATGCAACCACGGCCTGAAGATGACTATCTCAGCCTCCAAAAGAAATGTGTGACTGATCTCCACAAGAAGGAAGCTCTCGGCCTCCAAGGGAAGAGAATACTCGGCCTATCAAGAAAACAAATCCTTAGCTCCAAAGTGTTAATTTGGCATCTTAGTGACAAATTCCAATCATTGGACTAGATTCCTCATTCCAATAGGACCAATTTTGACTTTTGAAGCACTGGATTCGGATAAGGGAATGATTATTTTTGAAGTGGAGCCCACAATATGACATTTGATCAGGTCGGCCTAGAGGCTAATTAGCCCTCCTCCAACGCCTATAAATAAAGATCACCTCAAGCTCATTTTGGACATCACATTAGCACATTCTTCTTCTCTGTCTTGATTTGATTGGCTCATACAGGTCTGAGGCAGCCTTATTCTCTTTACACATGTGAGGCTCTCTTGGGCATCTTTGCCTCTTCTGCGTTGACTTTTCTGCTGAAAGTTTTGGCATCAGTTTGACCAAGTTTGACTCCTCCATTTGACTTTGTTTGACTGGAAAAGATCTGATCTTTTGAGGCCGAGTTGACTGGCAGCAGGACCAAAAAAATCTGGGCAGTTTGACCAATGTTGACTGCAGGAAAATTGCAGATTTTGACTGCAGAGAAAAGTACAGGCTTTGACTGAGTTTGACTGTGATGTCTTTGACTGTTTTGGGCTGAATTTGACCAGTTCTTAAGGCCACATTTATTGCTGATCTGACAGAGCTGATTGGAAGGGTTGACTGTTGAATTTGTTCACTGGTTAGGGCACACTTTGACTACTGTTGACTTGGACAGAAATTAGAATTGCATATTTATGACAGTTGACCAGGTTTGACTTCTCATGATTGGTATATTGAATTTATGGTTGGTTGATTTGCTTAATAGTCAAAAGTCTTTGACTTTGACTTTTGTTGATGGACATTGCTCATTGTACTTCTGCGGAACATTTTATGACAATCTAATAGAAGAAGAATTTCAAAGGGCTTTTCCCTGGTCTTTGACCAAATCGGTGTCTCTTGTTGATGTGTTGATTGTCTCCTATTGTCATTGCATTTAGTGTTTTATCTTCAGCTACTATTGTTTATAGGAAGAATTAATTATTGTTGAAAAAGATTGCTAATCAAAGAATTGAATTGGGCTTAAGTAATTAATATAGCATAAAGCAGTGCAAAAATTAACATGGAATCAGAGCTAAGGGGAAGGACAAGCCCAAAGGAGACAACAGTTGAAGCAATCATCTTTCGAAAAGTCAAAAGAGCCTATCCAATCAAGTCAAGATGTCTACCTCTTACTTCAAGGAAAATGAGAAGTTGGGTCTCATCTAACTTTGCTGCTTGGAAGATCAGGTTGGAAATCATAATTGATGACAATGATGTTTGAGAATATATACAAGGAAAAGTTCTTGAACTTCCGGAAAATGCTCCCGCTGCTGCCAAGAACAAGTACAAGAAAGGTGAGTCAAAAGCAAAGAAAATTGTAGTTGATGGTTTACAAGATCATTTACTTGCCTATGATGGAAATTTGAAGAAGTCTAAGGACATGTATGATAAGCTAGTTGGCATGTATGAAGTCAACAATTTGAATGAAATCATCTCCTTGAAAGCTCAACTTAAAGATATGAAGATGAATAGAGGAGAATCTGTGTAATCCTTCATTATGAGGATACTTGTCTTGGAGATCAATTGCAGAGAGTTGGGGAAATTGTGCCTGACAGGGAGTTGGTGGTGGTAACTCTTACAAGTCAAGATGTCTACCTCTTACTTCAAGGAAAATGAGAAGTTGGGTCTCATCTAACTTTGCTGCTTGGAAGATCAGGTTGGAAATCATAATTGATGACAATGATGTTTGAGAATATATACAAGGAAAAGTTCTTGAACTTCCGGAAAATGCTCCCGCTGCTGCCAAGAACATGTACAAGAAAGGCTATGTTGCAGGAAACGTGGTACAAAGGTGCGTTTCTGTACGGAAACTGGTACGAAACGCAGAAACACGTTTGGTACGGCCGGAAACGCGTTTCACAGCCGTACGACCCACGTTTCCTCATTAACTTGTGTTTTTTTAATTTATTGTTAGGGTATGTTAGTGACTTCTAGTTGCTTCTAGATGCGTGTCTAAAGTTATAAAAGTGAATTTTTGCCCTAGTGTTGATATGCAGTTCATCAGGAAGTTTGAGGCATAAAGTAAAAGTGATATTCTCCTTTATTTTTCATTTTCATCCTTTTACTTAAATTTTTTAACATTACCATGAAATGACTCAGGATGTTTGAGAGTGGTTTCGCCCTCATTGGATTTCATATGGAGAAAGTAGAATTTTAGATCTCACTCAAAATCTAGCAGACTTATCTATTTTTCAGGATTTCAAGATTGGGGGGATTGCAATGTTTCCATTGGATTTTATCATGTACTAAGGTATGGAACTTGTATTTAATCAAGAGAACCAAGCCCTCTATGCAGGGGAAACTCCTAATAATCAAGATCATGTAGGGTACTAGGGTATGAAACTTGTATTTAATCAAGAGCACTAAAGTCGTTCGACTATGTAGGAGGAGACTCCCAATACAACAGTGGTCCTTCTAAAGAATGGGATGTGGATGCAGAAAATCATGATTTGGATCTCTCTCTTGCAGCCTTATAATCTTTATTGTACTTGCAGCCTCATCTATTAATATAAATAAAGGCTGATTTTGAAATTTGGATATATAATAAAGGTTGCACTTGGATATTCCGATATTTTTATTTTCATTATGTGATCATTCATGAGTAAATGTGATGTAAATTAAATCTTAATGTTTAAGTGTAATAAATTATAATGTATCATTTATGCTTTATGATTGCATATATATAATATATATATATATATAATATATATATATATTATATATATATATATATATTCGCGTTTCCCTGTTTCCAAAATTTGGGGAGGTCGCGTTTCGTATCGCTTCCCATTTCGGAAACTCGTACCCGTTTCCCCGTTTCGTGCAACTTAGCAAATAATGTAATGTTCCAAATTGAAATTTACAGCTAATCACAGACACATAAACTAGGCTATAGCAAATAAAATCATAAACACGCATGCACCACCAAAAACACCAAGAAGATGGGCAAATAAGTTGGGCCATTTTATTAAATTATGAGTTGTAAGGAGCACATATAGCAAGGAACAAGTGCACTTGGGGTTGCATAAGCAAGCTGGAGCAAACCCAAGTGGAGGAAATGACCCCAAGAGCTAAGAAACTTCGGGCCAATTTCCTTCTGCACAGACCCAGAAATTCGCAACTGTTGTTGCACTAGAAATGCTGAGAACGACCCTCTATGATGCTTGGAATTGCCTAAAATTGCAATTGTAGCTTCAGCCAAAATACTCATCCAAACCCAAAAAGGAATCCGCCACAAACCAACCACCCGGAAAACCCACAAAATGGTGCAATTACTGGCTAAATAATAAAATGTGCTGCTGGACAAAAAGGGGATTTCTGGCCCGAATACTGCCTAGAAAATTTTGCAAATTTAACCCCGGACTCCTCTTGACAAACCCACAAAAACCTAGAAAGGGTTTTGGCTAATTCCAACCTTCCAAAATGGCCCTATTTTGGCACTCCGCTTTCCTGAACAAAGACTATGTCCACCAGTGATGAAATTTGTTGAAATCCTCCTTATTTCTCCTCAATCTGCAATAGGAACGATGAAGGAGTTTTCCCGAATGTTGGGGAGAAGTATCACATCAAATCCCAGCACAAGATAGTTGAAATCAAATCCACAAAAACATTGTCCAATGACCCCCTGCATAGGTCCTAGGAAGATAAATTCGTTCCCCTCAAAGGCAGCAATCTCCAGCCCCAAAATTCTCCACAAAGCTTAGTCTTCCTCTGGAACAACTTCTCTAAATTTCTCCCTGCAAACAACCCCTGGAAAATAGCCGAAATAAGTGGCACGATTTTCTCTACTGCGTCCTCCCTGGAGCACGAATTAGCTGAGGGGAATGGCTAAAAGATGCTCCCAAAATTCCATAAGCCTCCCTTCAAATGTAGTAGCAAATTTACCTCCCTAGGCTAGCACTCGAAGTCCACCAAAAGAAGGGTGAATTCTCCCCTTGGAGAACTTGTGCTAAGCAGCACTCGTGACCCAGCTAAACAGCTTGAGCAACAAAGGAAATAAATGAGTGAACAAAGTACCCCCAATAGCTTCTATGCTCCTTTTATTTATAATTTCTTGTTGCCTCCTCATGTGGGTCCCTCCATCCAATATTTCAACCTCCTTCCCTTAGCAATTCGATTTTCCAAAGGGGTTCGAATTCCCCTTTTTGGGTGGCCCCACATCTCACTACCAATTTAATCTTTCCTTTTTCTCTAATGTTGGTGGCCTCCATCTCTCCAAAAATTAAGTGGGAACTCCCTCCACCCACTTTTCCTAAGTTTACATGCCAAAATATTTCCCAACACCCAATTGCAAAAATAGAATTTCATCTTAGCCAAATTAATTCAATTGGGGACATTACAAATAAATGATCCACTCAAAACTACAATCCTGGCATGAACTGGAGACATACTGCTGAAGAGGGTAGGTTTGGTTAGGGTTGCTCACGGATCACTATTATCCCTTCTGATAGCACCAAAACACCTCCTCATAACTGAGGTTGAGCTTGATATGCAAGGAGCTTCCCTAAGGTTTGGTCTATGCTCATATTAAGCATCTCGGCCTTCTTCATTTAGGCTATACAAACTGTGGCCCTACCTGAGATAACATGATCCGAATGGAAAATGGCCCCTTGTATTGGTTATCTATGGTATTGACCCATGGAATTTACCCATGGTATTGTAAATGGCATCCACCCATGGTATTGTAAAATCCACCCATGGTATTCATTCACCCATGGAATTGACCCATGGTATTGTAAATGGCATCTGCCCGTGGTATTGTAAAATCTCACCCATGGTATTGTAACTAGAAAAATACTATAAGTAACAAGTCACATTTTGTAAAAGGACAGATTGTCTGCCACAATGTAGCCTTTACAGCTCAGAGGCATGTAGCCGCCACATCTCTTCTCAGAGATAAGCTACCATTGCCCTAGCTAGTTTATTTCCACTTGGGTTTCAATAAAAAGTTTCTTTGTGGTTTTGTTTATTGGGCATTCTCATATTTTTCTTCTGGCAATTCAAGTTTTCAGATCTTGGGGATCTCTCCCCCCCCAAGATCCATTTCAATCTATTAGATCTTGGGGGCCTCCCCCAAGATCCAGATCATAACAGGTCAGTGATGCGACCTCATAAGGAGAGGGTTTCTCCTTTAAATTAACCACGGACGAGCCCAAAAACAATTCTATGAACTCGGCCTACCACTTTGCTCCTGAACTCGGCCCTGCAAGGATAAATTTTCCCATACAAAACTATCCAGACCTGCAACTGTACATCTGAGAGAGTCTCGGCCCTAATGCAGGAGATAACCCAAAAATAGACCATTCTTCAACCTCCTTCAAGACCTTGACTGCCTAAGATACATATCCAAGCAATTTGATGTGTGTAAGATGAGGGAGAAGGCACCTCTATATATACAATTTGATGGGGGTCAAGGGACGTGACCATTGGGCTTAATGAGCCAACATAAGGGAGAGGCTGACCTTGATAATTTACTTGTGAGAGAACATAAATTCAAAAGCCACTTCTTCTTATCCAAATTTGACAATCGTTAGGTCGATTTTGGTCCTCTCGAAAAGAAGAATTCAATGCCATAACTATCTTCTTCAAAAGACCTGTCTAGAGTGGCATTTGGCCCTAGTTGCCAATTTTAACACTCCCTCTCAACTAGGGAGAATTCCACCTGCCAATTCATTTATTAACATGCCATCTTGTCTGCATCTTGTCTCAACTCTTCTAAACACTGATATAGATAATGAAGAAGAATTGATCGAGAGTGAGTCACAAGACCTTTCCACTCTCCACTGATTAAAGTCAGTCCACATAAACAAGATGTAAAACCGAAAATAGACTTGATCCCAAGTGATCAAGTTTGTTGAACATCATTCATCCTAGACATAGGGAGTACGACAGTACACTATGCATCCATCGGTAGTGATATGGTCCCAAACCACTTTTCCCAACTCATTGGCCAAATGAGAAGTACTTCCCATGTGTCCCGGACTACATGGGTAGGATGATGCAAGAACATTAGCAAGGAAAGAATACATCACATCCTGCTCACAACCACTCGTAGGGAAAGGAGAAACCACATCCTACAAACACATGTCATAACCATACTTAGGTAAAGGATGAACCACATCCTACGCACATGCAAATCACCGAGAGTAGGGAAAGGATGAACCACTTCCTACATGTATGCCAACCAATCAATTGTAGGAAGGATCCTACTCGTGGGGAAAGGATGAACCACATCCCACTGACATGTCAACCGTCGATCGTAGGGAATGAACATCCTACATGTGGGGAAAGGATGAACCACGTCCCACCGACATGTCCACAAGCAGATGCCTGAATGTATCTCTCACTAGGGTATCCGCAGGAGAAGGTGAACCACTCATCCTGCTCATATGCCAAAGGAGAAGGTGAACCACTCCACTCACCCTACATACATGTGTCCGCAATCATAGGGGAAGGTGAACCACTTACCCTACACACATGTCAACCACCATGGAGTATCACAAGGGAAGGTGAACCACTCACGCTGTACACAGTGCACCAATAGGGGAAGGTGAACCACTCACCCTATGGTCGCTCATAGCTCAATAAATACCCCAAGCCCCTAGGAACTCCCAAAGCTCAATGTTCAATCTTAACCAAGGATCCCTTCATATAGGGAATAGTGCCAAGCTGCTTTCTGAAAGTCAAGACTAGATCAATGGGAACCCCATAGCTCCATTCAGCAGCATATAGATGTATATAAACATATTGATTAACAGCAGAGATCTTGGCAGCACTTAGCATCCCTCTGCTTCTTGCCTATCTTGATGAAAAAAATATTTGACTGATCTTACTCCCTCTGACTCAGGGAGACCATAGCCTAAACTTGTCTTTCCAGGGTGCACAGTGTCCATCAGACAACCTGCTCATCATGAGATCTGTCCACTCAAACATGCCATAAAACAGGAGAGTCCTTTGTTGTACCATATAAAGTGGTATGTGAAATATTGGATTTTCAGAATCTTCTTCTGCAACATACAATGACGATGAGAACAAATGGCTCACAGAAGAGCTTCTTTAATAGAGTGGATTCATAGTAAGCCATGCTTGCTGCTTTATACATTCAATCTCACTAGTGCCAACATGGCAACAGACTTCAGTCTTTGATTCATGGATCCTAGAAGATAGAGCTCCTAGATGAGCTCTTTCCATTGTTCATATTGCCAGCTCAATTAATATTGGAAAATCCATGGAATCTTATATTTCAGTAGTGAATTTCTGATCATAAACAGCTGTTCAATACATGAGGTATATCTATAGCTTGTCTTAGAGGCATGTGATAGATGAAAATCGAGAAAAACCAGGGATCAGCAGCTTTTCCATCTTACTAGACTTTTTAGCATAGGAGATAGTGGATCAAGGATTTTCATCTTCGCTTTAGAAGTCTTATATTGATATCATCAGATGAACAGACATCATTAATAGCAGCATTTTTTATCATGGATTCCTCTAAATATCAGGAAAGTGACCTTGCCATAACCATCAAGCTATCGACAACCTGCAATTTTTTTCTTGTCATTATTTCTTTGGTCCATGTGACATGGACAACCATACATTTTACTAGGGATTCTATAGCTCTCACTGAAATCTTGCTTCAGTTAGATATACAGTCTTCATCAATCTGGTCCTTATCTTTAGGATGAGACTTTATCATGCTGCCATTGTGACAAGAATCTGAGAGAGAATAATCATCAACGACCTTCTTCAACCAGGGTGAAGAAATCCTCCCATGAGATCATCCAGTCATCCAACTGCTTTATGACTTCTCCCAATCCATTATACGAAGGTCCTAGGCATCTGCATCCAGACAACCATCCTTCTTTAATGATTCAAGCAAAATCAGGGATACTGCTGCAGGGGTCAGGTCCATGATCTTTAAAAGAGAACACTTCCAGAGTTGCTCATATTGCAACCTTCATTACTATATTCTTTCTTTGCTTTTGAACTTTTGATGGTTCCAAGATTTCCTATCAATAAATCTCTAAATAGGGATTATATCCAACTTCTTGATAGGACCTAGATAGAATTGTTACATCATCAAGTATCTTTACTATCGAGAAGAGGTCATTGCTGACACAATTTCTGCCAAGGATACACTGTCATATAAAGTTCAGGGACACTGCCACATATCAGAAAGTGCTGCTATCAAGGTTTCCCTTTTACTGCTGCAATCATTTTTCATTACTACATATATCAATTAAGGTCACATTCTGCTTCGAGGATGTTGACATATGGAAGGTCAATATTATGCACAGTTCATGAGCAGATTATTCCATCAAGGTCAAACCCTCAATGTATCTATGTCCATTGTCAACCCTTATGTAGCTCAAGTTCAAAGTTAAGTTTGAGCCCATAACCTCTGCAGTCAAACTCATAAGATATGTTCTGCTATATCCAACTGTCAATGTTACAAAGTTCCATATATTCAAAAAGGCACTCACCCAGAATTTAGAAAGGTCTAAGATACGCTACGTTGTGGATAAATCAAGGCTCAATTTCTGATCAACACACAACTCATCGCATTACCCTGATAATGGATCTTATTATAATTTTGTACGAGGATTTATCTGTAGCAGGAGTGCAAGATTTCCATCCTGAAACAAACCATACTAGGAGAATTATTCAAGAGTATTCTTGCTGAGCCATATAAGAAAACCAATCCAAATGGGACTTGCAATACTGCAGAAGTATTGATTGATTGATCATACCAATATTTAACTGCTGCCCTAGACATGCATGATAGGAAAGTCTTCTAGATGATATAAATTCGTTTAAAGAATTTTCATGGGTGAGATCTTCCAGCAGGGAGCCAAAGGTCGGCTTAAATGTGAAGCTCAAGCTGAGTCATGATACTAATGAAGGAACTCATCATGGATTCCATTTCCCAGGTGGTTATACTGATGCCATAGGTCAGTGTACGTTATTATAAGATGAATAGATGTTCTTAATCCTGCCGCGGTCCAAGGCTATGAGCAAGGAACTGATCCTTCTTAAAACACTTATGATAAGTTTAATAATCCATCAATCTGGATTACCTTCATGCTGGGAGACTCGGCTCTGACAGAGGCTCAAGTTATGTTCAGAAGCTCAGGCCTCATGCTCAGAAGATTGTGTGCCGATATTCTTTCAGCAAAACACAGGAGAAGACTGATGTTTACGGGCCATCATAGATGTATATGTATCAAAAAATGTCAAGTAGTTTTGGATCATTAACAGAAGAATTTCCTTTCTTTTAGGATAGATATAGCTACTAATAGAAAGGCTTTGAGTGCCTTACTTCACAATGAGAAGATGCTCAGAAATTCAGAAATTTGGATGAACAATGCAGACCTAAAGGTCAACCTTCATAAGAGAAGCGGCTTCTTTCCTGAAAGACTGTTGTACTCATGTTTTCAGAACAAGTCGGCTTCAGGGACGACTGAGCATACTTGGACTGTGTATGTATATGAGGTCCAAGACTGAGCCATAAATTCTTGGGTTCTCCAGCAGATTTACCATGCCGCAACTTTGTAGTTTAATTAATTCTCTTTCACATAAACTTGTGCCCAGAATTTGACGGAGGAGATTTGGATTCATGAAACCTTCTGAGATGTATTCCGGCATAGGATTTGCTACTCTTAAGCTATGCCCAGGACTGTGATTTCTTAGTTAAGAAACTCAGCTTCAAATGCAATGAACCAGAAGGGATGAGATGAATGCAAAACCATACCAGTTATCTGAAATGTTCCAGAGATCTTAGATTAATACGAGGATCTCAGAGATAGATATGTCCTGCACTTATTCTTTTTGGATCAGTCCTCTAAAATGAGTATTGTAATACTTCAAACAAAGATCTGCAGTGGCTCGGCCCTATCTCCAGGGATCATAGAAGATTTAAGAATATCCTTCTATATGCTTACGATGATGATACAGACTCAAGCTTGATTGAATAGGACTGCTAAATAATCCTCCAAAAATATCTTACAAAACACACCTTATAAATACTGGAACATACCTTGTTGACTTCCAACCTTTGCCCGCGATGTTTGAGTTGCTCTAATTGGTGCCCATGTTCACTGATTAGGGCTTGTAGAAGGCCTTAAGAAAATACCACAGATTTGTCATTCTTGAACTCAGACTTGCCTTACCACAGAAGGCTGAAGGTTTAAATCAATGAAATTCCTCAGATGCTTCTTAGTGATTGCAATCCCTCAAGCCTGGGTTTGTCCTAAGTTCTAACCTGGCTCTGATACCATGTTAATTTTGAGTTAACATGTTCTTTGCTTAGGTTAGTTACTTCATTCAACCATTTGCCCATTAATCCATTAGCAATCACATTAAACATTATATGACAGTAATTAACGAAAGAACATAAATGATAAATGCTGAAGACCAGCCAAGACAGAAGAACACAAGAATATGGCTCAAGCCAAGGAAAAACCCCAAGATGGGGAAAACCCTTGATCAAATCTTATTATTAATCATCTAATGTTCAGCAGAGAGAGAGAGAGATAAAATACAATGATTCAAAGTCAATGCTGACTTGCCAATTTGAAGATCTAATCATCACAGCCCTTAGACAAATAAATGATCCACTGAAAACTGCAATCCTGGCATGAACTGGAGACATACTACTGAAGAGGGTAGGTCGGGTTAGGGCTGCTCACGGATCACTGTTATCCCTTTTGATAGCACCAAAACACCTCCTCATAACTGCAGCTGAGCTTGATATGCAAGGAGCTTCCCTAAGGACTGGTCTATCCTCACATTAGGCATCTCAGACTCCTTCATTTAGGCTATACAGACTGCGGCCCTACCTAAGATAATATGTCAGTGATGCGGCCTCATAAGGAGAGGGTTTCTCCTTTAACTTAACCACAGACAAGCCCAGAAACAATTCTACTAACTCGACCTGCCATTCTGCTCCTGAACTCGGACCTACAAGGATAAATTTGCCCATACAAAGCTATCCAGACCTACGGCTGTCCATCTGAGAGAGTCTCAGCCCTAATGCAGGAAATAACCCAGAAACAGACCATTCTGCAACGTCCATCAAGACCTCGTCTTCCTCAGATACATATCCAATCAATTTGATGTGTGTAAAATGAGGGAGAAGGCACCTCTATATATACAATTTGATGGAGGTCAAGGGACGTGACCATTGGACTTGATGAGTCGACATAAGGGAGAGGCTGACCTTGATAATTTAATTGCGAGAGAACACAAATTCAAAACCCAATTCTCCTTATCCAAGTTTGACGATCTTTAGGTTGATTTTGGTCCTCTCGAAAAGAGGAATTCAATGCTATAATTATCTTCCCCAAAAGACCTATCTAGAGTGGAATTTGGCCCTGGTTGCCAATTATAACACTTGATCAAGATGTTTGTTGTCTGCTCCCCTGTTCGAATGTACAATCGCTTGATTATCCTCTTCTGCACGCAATCTCTAAGATGGTGATACCAGATCTCGATATGCTTTGAGCAATCATGAAACCCTGGATTCTCAAAGAGTTCAATGCAACTGTGTTTATCACAATGTATCATGGTAGGCTCCATCCTCTATCTGAAAAGTCCCACAAGTAACTTCCTCATCCAAATAGCCTCGCAAGTTGGCTGACTAGTAGCCATGTACTTGGACTCTACTGAACTGAGTACAACTGATCTCTGCTTCCTGCTGTACCAAGAAACTGCAGCTGACCCCATGTTGAAAATGCCACCTAAAGTGCTCTTCCTGTCTGTGGAGCTCCCTACGCAATTTGCATTTGTGAAGCCCTCAAGCCTCACTCCATCAACCTGTTTGTACCACAATCCATAGTCCATTGTGCCTCTGAGATATCTCAACAAATGCTTTGCAGCAACCCAATGCACTTTGGTCGATTGAACCATGAACCGACTTAGCTGGTTGACTACAAAACAAATACCAAGTTGTGCGTTGACCAAGTATATCAACAACCCAATGAGCTGCCTATATATCATAGGATCCACTCTCTCCGCTATAGTAGCATCCACCTTCCTCCAGTTTATGACTAGAGGTGTGGCCATGGGCCTGCAATCCTGCATATGAAATCTCTGGAGAATCTCTGTTGTGTACTTGCCTTGTCCCACGAAGATCTCACTATCACCTTGCTAAACCTCCAAGCCAAGGAAATAGTGCATAAGCCCCATATCCATCATCTCAAACTCCCTTGCAAGGTCCTCCTTGCAATCCTGGATCAGGCTCTCATCTCTAGTCAATATAAGGTCATCAACATAGAGGACTAGAATGATCGGAAGCCCTCCAAGCATGATGTAGTACAAGCTGGCATCCGCCTCACTCTTAGTGAAGCCCAATCCTCGAAGGTAGTTATCAATCCGAGTGTACTATGTTCTCGGAGCCTGCTTGAGCCCATAGAGAGCTCTCTTCAGCCTGCACACATTTGTGTCTCTGTTGAACTGCTCGAACCCCTCTAGCTACTCTATATAGGTCTCCTCCTCAACAACCCCATTGAGAATGGTTTTCTTCATGTCCATTTGGTGGATCTTCCACCCCATTTGTGTTGCAAGTGCCAGAATAGTCCTGACTCCTAATGTATTAAAGGTCATTTTGTCCCATCCAATCAAATGGCCTTGAAACCAGATCAATCAACATCCGTTGACACTTTGCATTCATCACCTACAAAGCCAAGAGCATCCTCTCTCCAAAAGTTTCAAGAATTTTAGGTTAAACAACTCAAAACCCTAATTTTTGGACCCATCGCACTTAACCTTCATGTAAATTGCATTGTTGCAAATTGTACACAGAGAAACTGCACTAACCAGCGCATGTTGCCTTCACTGCAAGTGTGATCGTGCCTGGAATTCGGTAAAAATAAAAAATAATTTTGAATCTTCTCTTTCTAGAAGCTTCCCGAGTGGTTTTAACTCTATACTGTTAGATTAGATCTCGAACTCCTACTCTTGAGGTCTTATCTCTTATCCCTAGAACTTATCCTCCCTCTAATGTGGATCTAAGTCCTAGAATGGTAAATTCCAAACCACCCTTTTTACCCTATAAATTCACTCCCTCCCATAGAATCTGGGTTGGCTTTTGGAGACTCTTAGTTATGTTACTGCTTTGTGCCTAAGGATCCATTATCCATCCATGCACTTGAGTTGTGATTGAATGCTTGCTCTGTGGCAAATGAAGGACAAGATAGTTGGGAGACAACTACAAGGTCAAGATCTGCAAGGGTTGTACCTTCTCCTATATTCATTAATATAAGAAGTGCTTTGTTTTCCTATACTTATGTCTCGTTTATGCATATGTAGAATAATGCCTTCTTGACTCATTGTTTAGAGATGTTAGTATATGCTATTTGTATATTTTGGTTCTCTTGCTTGTTTTAGTTGTTTTGTTGGTTCCATTTTTAGCATTTGGAGTTGGGGCTAGAACTTACAAGCAAGGAGAAGAGGAGAGCTTGCGTTGGATTCCAGGTAAGTCTTTCTTCCATATTCTAAACATCTCTAAGCAAAGCATAGTCTTTTTATCTCTATTGTTTCTAGATCAAGCCACTAGATCTATGGAGTTTGCTTCTGTCCGTAGAAGGAAGTTATCCGTCACACAACTTGGCAACCATACTGGGGAACGAGATGTTCCTTTAGTGGTTTCCTTTGCCTAGTCTTTTAGGACCTTTGAAAATGACTCAATTTGACTTGTTCATACAGTTACCAGTCTTAGGAAAGTATAATTATAAGCTTGGTAGGGTTTTTTTTCGCCTTTTGAGCAAAATCAGTCCCAGCGCACTTGTCTCTCTTTGTAAGTGCGATGACTCACACTTGTCATATATAGCCTGCGATGGTCCTGTAGGATGCAAAAATTTGCATTTTTATCACATGTTCTAAGTTATGTTTTGATTACAGTGATTTTTCCTGAGTATCTGAACTGGTCAATGTCTCTATAAAGCCAACAGTCTGTTTAAATTTCAATGTGATTGCCTTTTGATGAGAGTTTGCTTGTTTTTGTTTTTTCTTGTTAATTAGGGGTTTTGATCTTGGCTTGATTGTTGATTTGATAAGACTTTCATATTACAGTTTCAGTCTGTGTGAATTCTTTTGATTCAATAATCTAGTTGCATTTCATTTTTCGTTGCATTTGAAAATTGAAAAGGAAAAGAAAAGAAAATTTCCATTTTCTTAATGCATTAGGGCTTTGAATTGAATTGGAATAATACATTTGAAGATCTTAATTAGGAAGTTCTTGTTTGCTGCATCATTGTTTGAAACTCCTTCCTTCTCTTAGATAGTCTTCATTGAACGAAAAAGAGTTCTTTTAATCATGCTAGTTGCATTATAGGAGTTCAGGTGAATTCGTTTCGTGAGCCTTGAAACTAAAACTTTAATCAAGATCAACATTAAAATTTATCAATTAACCTAAGAAGCATTTGGAACATTAACGACACACATTTAGTGGTCTAGGCTAGAAGACGTGTTCCGACAACGTTAAATGTAGTTGTCATTACTTGTCAGTGTTACATCTCGGGGATGGTTGGTTTTCCAAGTACATCGGAGTATATCAAAACGTTCTTCCACGTACCTTCGGGTATATTTTGGAAGTCTCCACTAGGTTGCAAACCCGCCATAAGTAACCGAGTCGGCCACCTTGTTAACTATGATACACCAAACACAACATTCGGGAGATTGCCTACACGTACTTAATTGTATATTGCAATTCACAGTGACTTGGTAATCCTTATATGACTAGTTACCCCTCTTTATTTTTACTTGGTGTTTTACTTTTCAAAATCAATTAATTAACTCACTTTCTACTCCTCAGTAGACCTTAGGTTGAATCTCATGGCAACAGTTTTGGAGTCTACCAATCAAGGAAACCTATCTGATGGGAATTATGGTCCTTTTCCCTCTTTTGGAAATATTGGTACTCTTTATATGGCTACATTGTCCCTTCCCAGATTTACCATAGGTTTGTCGGTATGGTTGTTCTCAACCTCCTTGGTTCTGAATGTCCAAATTGTTCCATGACCAAGTCCTCCACCTGAACAACTCCAACCTCAAGTTGATTCTCCTGTTGACCCTTTTCCTTCTTCCCCCAATGTCTCTTCATCCCTTTCTTCTTCCTTGCCTCACAAAAGTCTTAATACTAGTAACCAGGAGGCTATGAAGAAGAAGAAAAGGATGAACAGGAAGAAGCAAAATAAGCAAGGGGGCAACCATGCAACCATTGCTACCAATGCAGCTAATGTTGAGAAACCTTCCAACAAGCCCTGTAAAGTTAAATTCCCTTACATGCTTTGTAAGGGTGATCACCTTCTTAAAGATTGCTATGGTATTCCCAAAGTATTAGAAGTGTGGTCCACAAGTGCACATCAGCCCTTGTCATTAGCCTCTAGATATCATGCTGGTGACAAACCATCAACTAGTGATAATAAGGTTCCCGGGAAAAAGGGAAAAGTTAAGTTTCCCCGTAAGTTATATGAAGGGAATCATCAAATTCATCTTTGCCCTTATATGGATGAAGCATCCAAAGTGTTGGAAAGCCTTAATGCTTCTCAGCAACAACTTCCAACTGGCTACTGAAAGCTTTCCCCCAATCCTCCACTAGTTGATGAAGTGATTGATCCCAATCCATCTTCAATCAATCCCACTCTCTCTGAATGTGAATCCCATGAGTCTGTTCACAACCAACCACTGGTTGAGAAAATGGTTGACTCAATTCCACCTTGAATTGATCGAACTTTTAAAGTAGAGTGAGGTTCATACCGCTCAGGTTCTTCTCGTTTCTTTAGATCCCATCGAACAAGGGGACATTTCTCCCATTCCTACAGAACCCCCTCCAAGTAATCAGGTCATTGCCTTTGATTGGAATTAATTAACAGAGCCTCGACTTCCTTCTTATATGCCATTCCAAATCATGGTGAAGTCTTGCGATAAGAATTTATATCACACTGTTATAGATGAGGGTGCTTAAGTTAGCATTCTATCCTCCACTGCTTGGCAAGCTATAGGTTCCCCTCAGCTTGTGTCTATTACCCAAAATTTGTTGGCTTTTAACAGAAGAACCAGTCAACCTTTAGGGATCCTTCCTTGGCTGCCTGTTACATTGGAAGGAAAAATTGTCTATATTGATGTTATGGTAGTCCTAGGCCCCTTGGATTCCAATTTGCTACTTGGGCGAGCCTATGTTTATGCCATGAATGTTTTCATGTTCACACTTTCGAGTGATGTGTTTCCCACATGATGGAAAAATTGTGACTATTGATCAGCTTTCATTCATTGGTCTTGATTTGACTGCCAATCATCCAACTTCCCTAAATGTTCCAAATATGCAAGTGGTATCTCCTCCGCCACAGGTTAATTATGTGGCAACCTATCCTATGCTCGCACCTGTCGATGAAGCAGAGCTTCTTACAGTTTTCTCGGCTTCTTCTGGCCTAGATCCCGTATGTGATACAGTGAATCATTTACTGGGGGCATTGGAATCTAATCTTTCCGTTGGACCCCTTAATTCCTTCCAAAGCATTGTTCTTCCATCTATGACCCTCTTGGAAGCCATGGCCTCATGGAGGTCATGATCAAGATAGTCATGAGCATAGTTCATTTTCTTGTGTCAAGCTCGTTAAAAAATGAAACAAGGCCCTGTGAGCAGAGTTCCTTTTCTTATGTCAAACTCGTTAAAAATGAAACAAGGTTCCATGAGCATAGTTCTTTTAGTTTGTCAAGCTCATTAAAAAATGAAACAGATCCTTTTGAGCATAGTTCTTCTATTGTGTCAAGCTCATTAAAAAATGAAACAGGTTACCATGAGCATAGTTTCTTTTATGTTTCAAGCTCGCATGAACATGAAACGACCCAATGAACATAGTCCTCTTTCTGTGTCGCCTTCGTTTCATCCTATCACATGATCCTCTTCCTTCCTTCCTAGTGAAAATATTTCTATCAGTAACTAGCAGTCTATCTAGGTCCATGAGAAGAGTTGGTGGACGAAACGAAGCTGGGGGGCATGCCTCTACTGTTATGTTGGGGCCAATATACTTATCCCAAGCATAGTTGTTCCTTTGTTTCAAGCTTGTGTAAAAATGAAACCTCTCAAGCATAGTTTTTCCTTTGTTTCAAGCTTGTGGTAAAATTAAACCTATTCTCGTGATGGTCGTTTATCAGCCTATTTTTGCAAGATGAGCCCTAGTTTTCTCTTTCCATCATCACCATTTGCTTGGACGATCATTCGCTTCCACTTGGTGTTTTACCCTTTCCTGAAGAACCATTGTGATGGGTGGTCTTACTAGCCTGCCTCTTGACCTCTACATGTTTTGAGTAGTTCCATCCTGGCCAAAACCAGTTGCTACCATTTATACCACTCGTTCCTCCAAGAGGAGTTCTCTTTTAAGCTCTTTTCAGACTCCAAAACATGAAAAGATTTTCGAGCACTTTTCTTTTCAAACTCGTTAAAGTAAATGAAAAGACATCTGTCCAGTATAAGTTTAACCCTTTTCCGGACTAGATGGACTATTTACGAAAAAGAAATACTTTAGTCGAACATGGCTAAAAGGTTCTCCTAGGTATTTTTTTATCCCTTTTTGGGCCCAAGAGACTAAATTGACGAAAAGAAACCTCTTGAAGTTTTCTTTTTCGCCTCTTTTTCAAACTCTCTAAACATGAAAAAGAAGTTGAGTTACACCTTCGCCCAACTCGTAAAAACATAAACAGCATAGGACTCGTCAAACATGACGAGACCGAACCACTCCTTCTCAGGGTGCGTTAAAAATACTCAGAAGGATTCATCCAAAGGATGAACTTATAGATCAAGCATATGTTATCCTCCTCAAGTTTGTCAAAAATAAAGAGGCGCTGGCCAGAAATGGTTGGGAAATTGAGAAAACAGGGCATAATACCTATTTATGGCAGCAAGTCTCTCTTGAACACGACACTCTCTCACCTTCATTATTGTTTTGGGTTGAGGAATACGTGTGCCTCTCTGTTAATCACACCTTACTGAAAGCCTTCACGATGGGTCTTTGAGTCAATGCTGCCAACTACATAAAAGTGTCACCGATATGTTCAAGAGAAGTCCACCCTTAGTTGACATCTGCTACAATACCTTAAGCCTTCTTTCATGTATGTCGCTCTTGAACCAACTCTGCATCATTATATTCTGTCTCAAATCTTGATACCCATTTCGTGTCAATGATGGCGGATACATTAAGGCCCTCCTGCAACAGGTCACTTCCTGTCGACATCAACACATTATCTAGGAAGTTGACTTAGAAACTCCCTTCAGTGCCTTGGAGATTGCATACCTCAATGGCAAGTTTCCTCGCTTTTGGCAACAGGTTCTCATCATTGGCCTTCGACCAAAAGATTCTATGTGGTGTTCAACTTCAGCTCATTTATTCACACCATATAAATTGTACTATAGTGCCTTGAAGGCCATTATCATTATTGGTTGTTACTCTCACATCTGCTAATGGTTTACATCATTGGTCGGTAATCAAATGGTGTCTACCATGTTCGACTCCAACACATTTATTCACATGGTTAGACTCGTACTATCGAGTGACGCGGTAGAAGACCCCAAATCTAGCTTCATCCATCCAGGTTGCAATTTCAAGATTCATACAAGATTACAATGTATGATGGCTATGTTCATTCAGAAAGCTATCCAAGCTTGGGTCCACAATCTATTATAAGTGGATGTGATTTTGATTACTATACATGTACATGTAAATTGGCTTATATGTTGAGTATGGGTATGCCTACCTCAGCAATGATATCATGATGATTATGTATTGTAACGGACAATTGATGATCTCGACTAATCTATTCTTGATCCAAACTTGTCACATGGTAAAGCACTTTTGTCCTCAGCCATTGCTTCTGACTTTATACTTTAGAGGCCAATCTGTTACAGGTCATTTTGTCATATCCAATCAAATGGCCTTGAAACTGGATCAATCAACATCCATTGACACTTTGCATTCATCCCCTGCAAAGCCAAGAGCATCCTCTCTCCAAAAGTTCCAAGAATTATGTGTTAAAAGCTCAAAACATTAATTTTTGGACCCATCGCACTTAGCCTTCATGCAAACTGCATTGTTACAAGTTGTGCACAAAGAAACTGCACTAACCAGCGCATGTTGCCTTCACTGCAAATGTGATGGCCCCTGGAATTCGATAAAAATAAAAAATGATTTTGAATCTTCTCTTTCTAGAAGCTTCCCAAGTGGTTTTAAGTTTTAACTATTTACTGTTAGATTAAATCTCGAACTCATACTCTTGAGGTCTTATCTCTTGTCCATAGAACTTATCCTCCTTATAATATAGATCTAAGTCCTAGAATGGTAAATCCCAAACCACCTCTTTTACCCTATAAATTCACTACCTCCCATAGAGTCTGAGTTAGCTTTTGGAGACTCTTAGTTATGCCCTCATGTTGTTGCTTTGTGCCTAAGGATCCATTATCCATCCATACACTTGAGTTGCGATTAAAGGCTTGCTTTGTGGCAAAGGAAGGACAAGATAGTTGAAGGACATCTACAAGGTCAAGATCTGCAAAGGTTGTATCTTCTCCTACATTCATTAATATAAAAAGTGCTTTGTTTTCCTATACTTATGTCTCATTTATGCATAAGTCAAACAATGCCTTCTTGACTCATTGTTTAGAGATGTTAGTATATGTTATTTGTATATTTTGGTTCTCTTGCTTGTTTTATTTGTTTCGCAGGTTCCACTTTTAGCATTTGGAGTTGGAGATAGAGCTTATAAGCAAGAAAAAGAGGAGAGCTTGTGTTTGATTCTAGGTAAGTCTTTCTTCCATATTCTAAAATTCTCTGAGGAAAGCATAGTCTTTTTATCTTTGTTGTTTCTAGATCAAACCACTAGATCTAGGGAGTTTACTTCTAACTACAGAAGGAAATTATTCGTCAAACATGATGGGTGAATATCGTCCTATTGGGGAAAAAGTTTCCTCATAGTCTATGCGCTCAATCTGTGAGAATCCCTTGGCCACAAACTTGGCCTTGAACATCTCCACACTCCCATCTGCTCCATGCTTCAGCTTGTACAACCATCTGGATCCAACTACTGATTTCCCCTCGGGTCGTGGAACAACCTACCAAACATCATTCTTCATGATAGAGGAATACTCCTCCACCATGGCATCCTGCTAAACCTGCTGAGAAGCTGCCTCCTCATAAGAAGAAGGCTCAGTGTCCACCAACTCTGTCATGAGTGCCATATAACTTGTGTACCTTTGTGGTTGTTTACTCTGCTTAAACATGGTGCTAGGAGCCTCGACCTGCTCCTGAGCCTCCTAGATCAACCTCTCAACCCACTTGGCCTTCTCCCTCCCTGTGGTGGGTGGCTCTGGTTGATCTATCTACTCTCGGCCTGGCTTGGCCTCCTCATCCTGCTGCAAATCCTGTTGCGCTACCCTCTTGCCACTAAACTATGGTTGTGGTTGAATCTGAGGTGTTAGTTGTGACTCCTGTTTGGGAACAAGTAGCTCCTCCTCGGGTACTACAATCTGCTCATGCTCCAAGGAAACTCTTAAGAGCCTAGTCCTCCTGGAATCTCACATCTGGTCCTCCTGAGTCTTGGAAGATACACCCTGTATGTCTAAGATGTCTCACTATACCCCACAAAGATACATTTCTCTTTTATGGCATCCAACTTCTTCCTGTTATCTTTGGACACATGACAGTAGACCTTTGTGCCAAAGATCTGGAAGTGTGAAACATCAAAATTCTTGCCTGTGAAAGCCTCGTCTGGTGTGACTCGTCCAAGAACCCTGCGTGGACTCCTATTCTGCAGAAATACGCAGCGTTGCATGCTTCTACCCACAACAACCTAAGCAGATCCTGATCATGCAACATAGCTCTAGCTACTCCAACAATAATCATGTTCTTCCTCTCAGCCACCCCATTCTGTTGAGGGTTATGAGGTGCTATAAACTCTCTCCTAATACCTTTCTTTGCACAAAACTCCTTGAAGGCATTGGAGATGTATTCTCCACCATTGTCAATTCTCACTGCCCTGATTTTCTTCTCGGTTTGCTTCTCTACCAAGGCCTTAAACTCCATGAACCTATCTAAGACTTCATATTTATTTTTCATAAAATAAATCCAAGTTTTTCAAGAAAAATCATCAATGAAAGTAACATAATACATGTGCCTCATCAATGATGAAGAAGAGAAGGGCCCGCACACATCTAAATGCACCAGCTCCAAAATACCTTTGGCTCTATTATCCTGACAATGGAAGGGATACTTGGCATACTAGCCAAGCGTGCACCCCTTGCACACTCCAACCTTGTCAAGGGCTCCTACTAGTAATCCTATGGCAATCTGCTGAAGAATCTTCAGCGCCCCATGATGCAAGTGTCCCATGCACCTATGCCAAAATTCACCTACATCTGCACATCCTGCCTTGCTGCTCAAGGCTGCATCAGTCTCTACATGCAACTTGTAAAGATTTTTCACCCTCACACTTATTTGCTTCTTACATCCAGAAGCCAAGTGCTAGAGGTAAGCCTTACCTTTGCTAAAGGTAGCATCATATCCTTTATCATCAAGGATAGCTACTGAAACCAAGTTCTTCTTCAGCCTTAAAACATAGAGAACATATTTGAGATGAAGAGTATTACATGACTCCCTCTCAAAGTTGACAGTACCAACCCCTGGGTAGCATACTTGCCATTATCTCCAAGCTCGATATTCGCCTGCATATCCTTCTCATCCAGCTGGCTGAAATACTCTCGATTTCCAGTCATATGGAAAGAGGCTCCTAAATAAAGATACCATGTACTGCTTGTTGATTTATGGTAGCATCGAATGTGATCTAAGCCTCAAAATTTGCAAGGAGGCTTGGACACATGTATTCCACAATACCCAGAAATCGTTTTGGGAAAGTCCACCCGAAGACAGATTTATTAAAATAATTAATTATTTTTAATGGATGCCTAAGTCTAAACTTAGGAAATTAAAATAATTAAAGGGTATTAATCAAACTGCGGGTGAAACTTCTAGAAGAAGACGAGGATCAAGCCAAAATGATCTGAGCCATTGATTAGAATCTAATCTGGGCCATTGGTTCTCAACGGGAAGATTATAAGAGGAGGCTTGATGGGCATTTGGAAATCACATCATAGGGAGATCAAGAGATCGAATTTCTCAAAGAGGCAGTGCAGCAGTTAGAGAATCGATTGAGGAGATTTCTTGCAGTGAGGGGCAGGGATAGTTTCTAGGGGAAGTTTTCTTGGACTGAAGAGTACAAGGCAGAGAGAGCAGAAAGATGTCCAAAGAGGCTGATGCAGGGCCACACAGAGCTACGTTGTGGCAATGCAAGGCTTCAGAGGGAGATCGAAATTCTGTTGAGGAATAGTCAGGATCTAGTGTCGGAGCTGGGGTGTGAGACCGGGAGGCCTAAGAGCTGAAGTTTCCAGCCAACAGAGGATCAGAAGGAGGTGCAGCGCAGTCCCAGCTGCAGTGATGTAGTGACTGCGTAAGCTTGACACAGTATTGCGCAGAGGCAACGCAAAGGCTCACCTCTAGCACAGATCAGTGCCAGTTCTTCCAGTGACAGGGTGAGATCATTTCACTACTCTATTTGTCTATTTTCTCTCTGTATCGGATAGCCAGTTCGGCTTCCAACGAATTGTATTCTGAAAACTACTGCTTAATAATACAAACCCTCAATTGTTACACCAGTTTTCCTGCATTGGGTTTTTCCGGGGACATTTGTCCAAAAATAACGGTGTAATGTGTTGTGTATTTCTTTCTTGCTCAGTTTCTTGTTTCCGCATATAATTTTAATTGAAGGCTGCAATGTATTAGCTTCAGTATTTGTTGTAGAATGCAGTAAATAATTTGTTCAGTGATTTAACAAATAGAGGAAACTTAATCAGTTGCTGCAGTAGAAATTTGGGTCTTCCAAATTTTCACATAGTATCAAAGTTGCAAGTTAAGCAAGGGAGCAGAGTCGGAAGAGCCCAATGCTGAAAAGAAGGAGGAATGAAGTGTTGCGTAGGCAGCAAATCGAATCCTTAGAGGGATTGCGCAGTCCAGGCCAGGAGGGAAAAATTTTCGAGGAAGATCTCTCTCTGAGTGAGTCGACAAAGAGGTAAGACTTCCAGATCAAAGTTTGTCAATGTCAGAGGGAGCAGCGCAGAAGTTTCAGTGCAGAGGAGGTTACTGGCGTGACGCAATTTTCGGGAGTAGTTGCTGAAGTAGAAAAACGTCAAAAGGAAGAAAAGAGACACTGTTGAGAGATTTATTCCTCAGAAGACTTCCAGCCGAGAAGTCTGAATTCTCATTTGTTGAGCAATAGCAGGGAGTAGCAGATCTACTAACTCCAGCAGGGAGTGCGTAGGCTAGCCTAGCAGCAATGCAGAGGAGAGAGGAGGCAGTTCGACATTTCGTTGGCAGAGATGGTAGCTAATGGGTTGCGAGATCAGGATCGGTTGGAGGGTGCATCCAACTATGTGATCTGGAAGGCAAGGATCTCATGCCTCTGGATGAGCACAATCTCAAAACCTACGTCGACAGTGTGGTAGTTGTACCCACGAATCCAGATTCGCTCAAGAAGTACGAGCCTGAATTGGCGAAGGCCAAACGATTGATCCTCGACAGAGTGAGAGATCACGTAGTATGTCAAATTGTCAGCAAGGACACTGCGCGACAGATGTGGGAAGCATTGGCCACCCTATACAAAGGATCTTCCGAGCAGCGGAAGATGTACTTGGAGCAGAAGATGATATCCACGCAGATGCAGAAGGGGGAATGCATTGATTCTTTCCTAACAAAGCTTCAGGAAATCCAAGACTCGTTGACAGTTGTGGGGTCAACACCTCAGCCTACAAGAGATGGTGAGGTTGACCGTGAATTCCATTTCAGAAGAATGGCAAGTGTTTGTCCAGAGTATCTTGGGCAGAGAGAGATTGTCAGATTGGGAAGGAATGTGGGTCGCTCTTCAGTAGGAAGAGATGAGGAGAGACTTGGTCAAGTGCAAACTTGATAGTAGCAGTAGCAGTGGAACGAAGCCCAAGGAGGAGGAAGAGAATGCAGCCCTTGCATCTAAGAGGCAGCATGAGCAGCGAAAGAAGAAGAAAGATGTATCGGAGATCAAGCACTTCAGTTTGATCTGAAAATGGGGCACTTAGACTTCTTCTCTAACTTACAAGAACCTCTCCCACTTCCAAAGCTTAAATATTTCCAAGCCTTTATAATTAACCAATGTGGAATTAAATATGTACTTGAAAATAAGGTGTATGCTTATGTTTATTGTTGATTGTTTATGTATTTTTAAGTCTATTTGCTTGAACTAATATAACAGCAACTAAAGCAGCAGATATAATGCAGCAATAAAACAACACACATAAGACAGCAATTTAATAAGGAGTTCACCCAAAACTCTTGGGCTACGTCTCCATGAGCTCTAGTCAACTCAACTAGGCTCTCTGAGATTATGGCAAAGTCCTTTTACAAGCTCTTGGCTCAACTCCACTATTTTACACAGAAAAAATGGGTTTAGACACCATTTTATCCCTAGCTCTTAAAGCTCTCGGTTCTTCTGGCTCTTGGCTCTCGCTCTCGCTCTCAGCTCTCGCTCTTAGCTTTGGCTCCCGGCTCTTCTTCTACTTTCTTTACCTCTGCTTCCTGCTTTGGCTTAGCTTTCTGCGCTCCTGTCTCATCACTGCCTCCCCTGTCTCTGTCATTCTGTGGCTTTTAAGCCAATTGGCGCTATCTGTTCGTTTCCTCTTCTGGGTTCTCTGGCTCCCGGCCTTTGTCCGCTCAAATCCCCCTCTGAGCGTTAGCAATCATTGCTAAACGCCTTCAAGGATGGTGGCCACCTGTTCTGTAACGGAAGGACCATCGGTGCCTTTGAAATCCTTAGAATAGTCATTCTCTGTTTACACAGAGAAATACACTAAAACACAGGAAAATCCACTCAAACGCAGTCTATCGGACTTCAAAAATCATTAATTCCACCATATATTCCCTTCGGATCCGTCTTTGGGTGCGATCGCAAGTGATTGTTGATCAACAGTTATTATTGATTTCGGTGGCTAACGCACATGGAGATTACCCGCCCGAAAAGGGTGGTTTTCTCTCCCTGGTGCCTAGCCACGTGGCGACCAGTGTATGGGCTTGAGCAAAGCCCAGCCAATACCACTTACCACCTATGGCCCGCCCGAAATCCTGCTTGTTACGAAACTCAAAACACATCTCGCTGCGTATAAAACCCTTTCAGGTCCGTTATATCGCCCCATTCGCATTTCCTTTGTATTTATAAAAATACATTAAAACACTGAAATTACCATCGAATGGCTTTATGGCAGACTTCAAATAATATACATTTGCATTTCTAAACCCTTTCAGGTCCGGATTCATCGCATCGGGCACATTCTTTTGTATTTTGGTTTTATAGCGGAAATGCTTAAATACAGAGAAAATCCCCTCTTACCGGATTTCAAATTTTATGAATTGCGCTTATGAAATCCGTCAGGTCCAGCAATCACCGATCCGATTTAATCCTGGCCGTCCATTCCTCTCACGATACGACGGCTGAGATTTCCCGTCGCGATCGCTATCGCATATCACATCACATACGGCCCAGGGGTTTTGTACATCGTCGATGCTGATTCGTCGATCCGATCATCGGCAATCGGTGTATCGCATGATCGCAATCGCTAGGTCCAGGGTCCCGATATCGCACATATGTCTGCCTCTGATCCGATACATTGGATCGGTGGATCGGAGTTTCTTCCACCTCCGCTTAAGTCTGGCCCTTTGCCTTTTTCCGATGCGATTTCCCTTTATAAGAGTTTTTTTCCATTTTTAGGGGATTTTGCCTCTTTTTCTAAGGAACAAAGGGCATCTTCTTTGAGCGATAACTTCTGCATCCTAAGTCCATTTTTGCCCATTCAAGTTGCAGTAGATTCAGAATGAAAAGATCTCTGCAATGGGGCTATGTCCAAGAACTTCCTTGGACTTTCATTTTCCTCTATGAGGAACACTTAGACTTAGGAGTCTATCCAAAATCCATTTTGGATCACGCCTTCCCACTAAAAGAACTTTTGGTCTCCAAAAGTCTAACATACTGATTTGAACAGTACATGAGAGTAACAACACCCTCTTCTTTCAGCCTCCATACACTTGCCTTGCATAGTGCCTCTGAACCAAAGTATCTGACCACTTTCCTTTCTGGATGTGCTGGTTCTCCTGGGAAGAACTGTCTTCCTCCTTGCCTTCATGCAGAACTTCTGCTGAGATGGTCATAGAAGGTAGTTTGAACTCTTCTGCCTTGATCATTGATCCAAGGTGGCTCAAACAAATGTGAAGTACATCTGATTCACAAAAACTTTCATTTGTATCTATTTGAAAAGTTGTCAACAACAACTGTTAACAACAACAGAAATACAGACAACAACTAGATGGCTTAACCTCCTGCTTCAACAAAAGAAACAGAGTTCACCTCTGGTGAACACCTCCATGTCTTACATCTGCATACAAATGATGGACTAGTTAACAAGCCCACAAAACATGCCTTTAAACAAATGACTCTCCAAGTCAAGCATGTAGAAAAAGACCATTAGGACACTTTTCAAAAGATGAAACACTTCATTATTAACTCCATCTTGGAGACCAAGTTAACTTCTCTCAAGTCAACATTGCATCACATGCATGTCAAAGCAATCAACCCTACAAGTTAATTACACATACATGTTCAAAACAAGGAAAACATCAACATCCCTGTGTCCATGCACATCATGCTCATGCATGCATTTCATCCTTCAACTTTCACTTAAGTACATTGTACTTTCGAAGCTGAAATGAAATATAATGTTGCAACAATAAAGTGAGTCTCCTACTCAACTTTTCCATTCACCTTCTTGGTAAGAACCTGCAACTTGCATCTCATTAACAAAGAAATGCAAATAGATGCATCAATAGACATTCAACCTTAATTGGATAAGAACTCTAGCCATTTCTCACCAATCCCTTTCAAAGGTACTACCTTTGTCTACACATTAGCATCAACATGTCAAGCATCCTGAGACACATCAGTCAAGGAATCTTTCTTTCCATTTCTGCCATCTTCTCTTTCCATTTTCTTCAGCTTTTGTGGAAGCATTGCTGGATTCAGAGTCCAACATCTTTCAGCAAGACGCCCTTGCTTATGGCAGTAAGTGCAACATATGTGCATCCTCTTGACAGCATGATTTGCCTTGTCCAATGGACCTTTGGCTTTTTGCTTCTTTTCCTTCAAAAGTTTCCTGTATGTGGCCATTCTCTTCCAACATCTAGAAACATATGGTTATCCAACCCACAAAAGGAACATGCAATTATTTTCCCATACATATGTGGAAATTTATCATGCTTTGCACAATCAAAAGGAAAATGTTTAGAACCAGATTTATACCTTTCTCTTTCACCTTTATTGCCTTCAAGAGGAGGTGAAGCAAATGAAGAAGTGGCTCCTTTTGGAACGCCATCAATCTCTTCAAGGCTGTTAAAGTTTCCACAACTCTTTGGTTTAAGTGTGTGCTTCTGAACACCTACATCCTGCAAATAATGTTTCAAGCCATTGCATTCCTCCTGAATACAATCTTCACACTCAGCAATGCAACTCCTTCTTGGCGTTGTTTCAATGGCCTTCATGGCAGCTTTGGAACTTTCTCCATAAGCTTGTCCATAGCCAAGACCCAAATACTTAGGCCTTTCCTCAATTATTATTGGTTCAACAATACCTTGTGCATGCTTGCCCAAGCCTTTTCCTTTATAGCCCATCTTGGACATTAGCTTGGAACCTATTCCTCCAGTATGTTTTTCAAAAGAACCAATATAAGCATTCTTAGAGGAATTTGAAGACAAACTGGAACGGTTTACCTCTTCTTCAAGCTGATACTTGACCAAGGCTTCTTTGGAAACAAAGAGTTGTGACTCCAATTCATGCATCCTTTTCAGGTTCATATTTGCAATATGAAGTTGCCTCTCCATTTCCTGCAGTCTGTCAGAAAGCAAATGCTTCTCTTCCTTCATGGAATTCAACTGCTCTCTAAGTATGCTGCTCTTTCTTCCATCCTCATACATTTCTCTCACCTTGTCCATCATGATGAACAAGTCTTGCTTCAAGTCTCCATCATAGAGTCTTGTGATGAAGGAGGAATTTGAGGATTCACTTGTAGAAGTTGTCATTATACCAATGAACAAAAGAACTTCAAACAAGATTAATAAAGGGCTTTATTAAGCAACCTTTTGCAACAAACATCTTGTGCTTCAAGGATTGCTTTGAGGTCCTTTGGAATAGAAGAATGCCTTCAGCCCTTCTTCCTTCTTGTCCTTCCTAGACTGAACTATCAACAATAATCAGTCTGCAAACAAGCATACATCAATCAGACAATCAATCCTTGACTGCCCAAACACCTTTTAGACAAGCAATCTTTGCTCTATCAATCAAGCATTCTGATATAACCTTCTTTGAAGGTGAGGTTAACCAATCTCAAGCTCCGATACCACCTGATCTAAAAATGGTGCACTTAGGCTTCTTGTCTAACTTACAAGAACCTCTCCCACTTCCAAAGCTTAAATATTCCCAAGTCTTTATGATTAACCAATGCAAAATTAAATATGTGCTTGAAAATAAGGTATATGCTTATGTTTATTGTTGACTGTTTATGTATTTTTAAGTCTATTTGCTTGAACTAATATAACAGCAACTAAAGCAGCAGATATAATGCAGCAATAAAACAACACACATAAGGCAGCAATTTAATTAGGAGTTCACCCAAAACTCTTGGGCTACTTCTCCATAAGCTCTAGTCAACTCAACTAGGCTCTCTGGGATTATGGCAAAGTCCTTTTACAAGATTTTAGCTCAACTCCACTATTTTACACAGAAACAATGGGTTTAGACACCATTTTATCCCTGGCTCTTGAAGCTCTCGGTTCTTCTGGCTCTCGGCTCTCAGCTCTGGCTCTCGGCTCTTGACTCTCAGCTTTGGCTCTTGGCTCTTCTTTTGCTTTCTTTGCCTCTGCTTCATGCTTTGGCTTAGCTTTCTGCGCTCCTGTCTCAGCACTGTCTCCTCTGTCTCTATCATTTTGTGGCTTTTAAGCGAATCGGCGTTGTTCGTTCGTTTCCTCTTCTGGGCTCTCTGGCTCCCGACCTTTGTCCAATCAAATCCCCCTCTGAGCGTTAGTAATCATTGCTAAACGCCTTCAGTGATGGTGGCCACCTGTTCTATAAGGAAGGACCATCGACACCTTTGAAATCCTCAGAATAGTCATTCTCTGTTTACACAAAGAAATACACTAAAACACGGGAAAATCTGCCCAAACGGAGTCTATCGGGCTTCAAAAATCATTAATTCCACCATATATTCCCTTTGGATCCGTCTTTGGGCGCGATTGCAAGTGATTGTTGATCAACAGTTATTATTGATTTCGGGTGGCTAACGCATACGGAGATTACCCGCCTGAAAAGGGTGGTTTTCTCTCCCCAGCGCCTAACCACGTGGCGGCCAGTGTATGGGCTCGGGCGGAGCCTAGCTAATACCACTTACCACCTACGGCCCGCACAAAATCTCGCTTGTTACGGAACTCAAAACACATCTCGCTGCGTATAAAACCCTTTTGGGTCCGTTATATCGCCCCATTCGCATTTCCTTTGTATTTATAAAAATACATTAAAACACTGAAAATATCGTCGAATGGCTTTATGGCAGACTTCAAATAATATACATTTGCATTTATAAACCCTTTCGGGTCCGGATTCGTCGCATCGGGCGCATTCTTTTGTATTTCGGTTTTATAGCGGAAATGCGTAAATACACAGAAAATCCCCTTCTACCGGATTTCAAATTTTATGAATTGCGCTTATGAAATCTGTCAGGTCCGGCAATCACCGATCCGATTTAATCCTAGTCATCCATTCCTCTTCTTTCCGACGGCTGAGATTGCCCGTCGCGATCGCTATCGCATATCGCGTCGCATACGACCCAGGGGTTCTATACATCACCGATCCGATCATCGACGATCGACATATCACATGATCGCAATCGTCAGGTCCAGGATCCCAATATCACACATATGTCTGCCTCTGATCTAATACATCGGATCGGAGGATCGAAGTTTCTTCCACCTCCGCTTAAAGTCCGGCCCTTTTCCTTCTTCCGATGCGATTTCCCTTTATAAGGGTTTTTTGCCATTTTTAGGGGATTTTGCCTCTTTTTCTAAGGAACAAAGGGCATCTTCTTTGAGCGATAACTTCTGCATCCTAACTCCATTTTTGCCCATTCAAGTTGCAGTAGATTTAGAATGAAAAGATCTCTGCAATGGGATTATGTCCAGGAACTTCCTTAGACTTTCATTTTCCTCTGTAAGGAACACTTAGACTTGGGAGTCTATCCAAAATCCATTTTGGATCACCGGTGTGGTGAACTTGGTCACTACGCTACGCAGTGTCCTCTCAAGAAGGACAAGGACAAGAAGCATGATCCGAAGGCTGCATCCGCAAAGATCGAGGAGGAGGAGTTTTCCATGGTTGCCCAGATACCTCCAGGGGAGAGGTGGCGTGATCTAATACTGTAGTTCCAAAAAACTATAGATGGGCAGGATCCTTAAGGAGTCCACCTCTTGGATCAATACCTTGCTACGGGAGCCCAAATCAGAAGTAGCAGGATGAACCAATGTCAGTTGGTGTAGAGGAGTGCCGAAGTGACAATTGCAGTGGCTAGGAGCACCATAGACTGAGCAACGCAGAGCAGAGTTGGCAGCAGTGCAGTTGGCACAGTGCAAAGTCAGCAGCAACGCAGAGGCTTCAAAGCGTCAGCGCAAAGACTAGCAGCAGTCAGAACTCGAGCAACAAATGCATCATGTTGAACACCTGCTCAGTAATTTTGGATGTTTTTCTGTTGTTGATGCAGTAGCAGCAACAGTTGGAGAAGGTTGCAGTGCAGATGCAGTGTTGGCAGTGGCAATGCCAGCAGCAGTACAGATGCAGAAATCATGAAGGTTGCAGTACAGATGCAGCATGTGCACAGTAGTCTATGGGCAGTGATGTCAGACATTAACAGTGGAGGGAGATGTTTTAGAGTCAGAGTGATGCTTCAGCATGTTGCATTACTAGAGAACATTCCTCGCTAAGAGGGAGTGTTGATTTCTGGCAGCATCAGATGTGCTCTAAGCCTCAAAATTTGCAGGGAGGCTTGAACACATGTATTCCACAATCCCTAGAAATCGTTTTGGGAAATTCCACACGGAGACAGTTTTATTAAAATACTTAATTATTTTTAATGGGTACCTAAGTTTAAACTTAGGAAATTTGTTAATTTTAGGTATGTTCTATGCTTAGAGCAATTTATTTCAATTTTCACAGTTAGCTCAATATCTTTTCCAGATTAGCAATCACATCAGCATTAAAGTAAACTACAGATAGAACATAAACATAAATCGCAAAAGACAAGCCAAGACAAGAGGACACAAGATATGGCGCTAGCCAGGGACAAACCCTAATGTGGGGAAACCCTTGATCAATTCTTTTTATATGTTCTTCAATAGTTCAGCAGAGAGAAAGAGATAGTACGTTTACAACAGAAGTCAACACTTTGACTTATCTACATAAGATCATAGATCATCTCTAAGAAGATGATACATGAGATCAGTTGAAAACATGCTGCTTCAACTAATTATCCAAAGTGACTCCTTCACCTATCGTTGTGTTGCATTTCGTCATCATGCTGCACCTCACCGTGCTGCACCATGCTACACCCATCATCACTATGCTGCATCTCATCATGCTTCATTAATCATGACTGTACCCATCACTGTACTGCATTATGTGCCATTGCTGCACCATGTTGCCATACTAACCTATTTGTTGGCTGCATCTTGCTTGCTTATTGTCCCTAGCTTGCTTGTTGTCCCTAGCTGCTTGTTGTCCTTAGCATGCTTGCTGTTGCATGCTAATTGTCCCTTGCATGCTCGCTGTAACATTGCATGCTTGGTGTATTTGTTGCTAAGTACCATACAACTGTCCCAATGTTAGTTAGTTGTCCCTTGCATGTTGCTCTCCTTCGGAGACAGATTGGCAGTTCCCGGCAGTTCCGGCTATTCCCGGCAGTTCCAACAATTCCGGCAATTCCGGCTATTCTCGGCAATTCCGGCAATTTCGGTTGTTCCCAACAGTTCCGGCTTCCACCCTCTGTGTCAGCTTTCCCGCCTATTCCAGCAGTTCCTGGCGATTCCGGCAATTCCAGCTATTCCCGACAATTCCAGCAATTTAGGCTTTTCCGGCTTTTCCGGTAGTTCCCTCTTTTCCGGCAGTTCCGGCTTTCTGCCATCTGGATCAGGGCAACGTTATTCCTTAGTATCTCTCCTCCTACTAAAACCCAAAGACAAGTAGAGACAGGAAGAGATCCCAAGTGTGTTGAAATGACTTGAAGGTCACCTCTATTTATACTAAAACGTTGAGCACATATGGGGTTTATTTGGTTGTTGGCCGACCTTGACGAATTGTCTTATAACGCAAATAAATTCATAACTCCATGAATACTTATCGGAATCAGATGACCTTTAGATCAATCCTACACCTCTCGATGAGAGGGATCCAAAAAAAATATCAGCTGCCATAAATAAGATGACCCACATGGAGTTTGGCCCTAGTTGCCAATTGTAACAAAATTAAAATAATTAAAAGGTATTAATCAAATTGCGGGTGAAACTTCTAGAAGAAGATGAGGATCAAGCCAAAATGATCTGAGCCATTGATTAGAATCTAATCTAGGCTATTGGTTCTCAACGAGAAGATTATAAGAGGAGGCTTGATGGGCATTTGGAAATCACATCGAAGAGAGATCAAGAGATCAAATTTCTCAGAGAGGGCAGCGCAACAGTTGCTAAAGAATTGATTGAGGAGATTGCTTGTAGTGAGGGGCAGGGATAGTTTCCGGGGGAAGTTTTCCTAGACCATAGATTACAAGGCGGAGAGGGCAAAAAGACATCCAAAGAGGCTGACGCAGGGCCACGCAAAGCTACGTCGTGGCAGCGCAAAGCTTTAGAGGGAGATCGAAATTCTGTTGAGGAACAGTCAGGATCTAGTACCGGAGACAAGGTGTGAGACCAGGAGGCCTGAGAGCTGAAATTTCCAGCCAACAGAGGATCAGAAGGAGGTGCAGCGTAGTCCCAAGCTGCAATGACGCAATGACTGCGTAGGCTTGACGCAGTGCTACGCAAAGGCTCTCCTCTAGTGCAGATCAGTGTCGGTTCTTCCAGTGACAGGGTGAGATCAACTCACTACTCTTTTTTGTCCAGTTTCTCTCTATATCAGATAGCCAGTTGGGCTTCCAACGAATTGTATTCAGAAAACTACTACTTAATAATACAAACCCTCAGTTGCTGCACCAGTTTTCCCTTATTGGATTTTTTTGGGGACATTTGTCCCAAAATAACAGTGTAATGTGTTGTGTATTTCTTTCTTGCTCAGTTTCTTGTTTCCGCATATAATTTTAATTGGTGAAGGTTGCAATGCATTACTTTCGGTATTTGTTGTAGGATGCAATAAATAATTTGTTCAATAATTTAACAAATAGAAGAAACTCAATCAGTTGCTGCAGTAGAAATTTGGGTCTTCCAAATTTTCACATTGCTCCCTACTGAGCTTGCCAGAAGTCCTTCTCAAACTGAGAGGAAAACTCATCTACCTCAGTTGATGCAGCTACATGCTCCTTATTCGACCCCTTCTTCTTCCAATTAGGACATTTGGAAGCATAGTGTCCAAAAGTATCGCAATAATAGCATTTGATCTTACTCAAATTTGTCTTCTTCTTGTCACCCTTTTGACTGTTTTCGCCCTTCACCTTGACTTTCTTACCTTTGCCTTTTCCTGCAAGAACAAAATTATCCTCCTCCTTCTCAACCTTGGAACCCATGCCACTATTGCTAGAAGTCTCAACTAGCTTGAGCCTCATCCAATGATACTCTAAACAAAAATATGCCAATCTTTGGTAAACTCATTCAGATAGGCTTCTCTCCAACAACTGTTAGCTCATCACGAACTTCTTGAACTCTGGTGAGAGAGGCAGTGACACTCTCACCCTTGTGCATCTTGACTATCCTCAACTTTTCTTGGAGGACTATCTTCCAGTTCTCTGAAGAGTTCTGGTAGATCTTGACTAAGGCATCCCACATGTCCTTCTTTGTATCTTTACCTGCAACATAAGGAACTATATGATCTCGAAGTCCATCCAAGACCATTCTCTTGGCCTTCGTCATCTGCCTTTGGAAGAGCCTCAACTCGTATGGATTTGAAGGTTTTGCAACACCTTTCTCAGCAAATTCTTTCAGCCCAAACTCAACCGGCGAAAACAATATGCAAACCTTCCAAACACCATAATTTGAAGACCCATCCAATTTATCCTACTCTTGCAATCCCAATCTTGCATGAGTTGTCATCTTTGAAGACTATGTGTTGATTGATCTCTGTTCACAACACTGATACCATGTAGATTTTCCATGAAATTATGATCTATTGTTATGAACAATCTGAAAACAATTTTTCTTTTCACACAGACACAAAATTTCTCTACCAAATAGCAGCAGAATAGAACAGAAATATTTTCACACAATAAAACACACAAATTCTCTAGCGAACCCAACAGAAAAAACCATCGCTTGCCTCATAATTTTATTAAGGAAAATTAGGCAACATATCTGATACACATACAAGCTAGTTCCAATCTGAAAATAGAAAAAACTTCTTGCCTGTCCTAGGCCTAAAACCTCTGCCTAATAGTTGACTTGCTTCCTCCTCCTATACCCACTAGAGGCTATGATTTTCTTGCACAAACCTTAGGAAATAATCTCCTAATTCCTAGCACTGGCTAAGCTCCTATTAAATATGGATTTCCCCTATTTCTATGCGCACTCTAAAGAGAAATTGCCCTCCTCAATAAATCGCACAAGGAACACTTGACTCGTTCCTCCACAAGCTCTCTTGCTCACAAACTTGTGCTCAAGAATTGAAATGAATAATTGTGTGCCTTCGATCTCCTTATAAGCATTTCAATTAGGCTATTGTTAGTGAGTTTTCTAAATTAGGAGTTGAAATGGAGCTTTTCTAGTTAACAAAAGTCAACACACTTAGTTAACCGGATTCTCTTAAAATTTGGGAGGCTAATTCCACTTGTTCATTCAGTTCCCAATTTAACTCGCATTAGAGGACATATAACTCATCCTCCAGAAACTCGCACTAGTCAAACTATTTCTTGAACTCGTCCTCATCATTGGAACTCGTACATGACTAAAGAAGATCTCCAAATCGATTCCTTGAATCAAGGCACAAATCAAAGAATCCATTCCTTCGCTACTTTTCAACATTATTTTATAACTTGAGGGGCTTTTAGGCTAAAATTAGAGATCGTTGGACATGTACATATTGGAGAGAGATCTTTCATCATCATCACTTGGAGAATTTGGACCTCTTGGAGGAACTCGCACTTGTTTCTTTGTGGCTAATGGAGATTCTTGGAATGTGTTTAGATGTGTGGAAGCTAAATTTGGATTGTCTTTGAAGCTTTTCTTTGGTGAATGGATGGATATACTATATGTTATCTTGTAAGTGCCTATTGTTGAAGATTATTATTTTGAATTGTCTAATGTATGGAAATGTTGCTTCTAGATTATGCTTGTTTAAGCCTGTTGTCACACAAAGTGTCTAGGCACAACGACAACGCTCAGAGTAAGGGTTGTCACTCTTAAATCCTTACTCACTTCGTTTAGACTCTCTCCTAGACAAGTCAAGGGGGGTAGTCCCTAGGTAAATGGATGAGGATAGCCTGTGAAAAATAGACTCTAGGAGATTTTAATGATAGACAACTTGATGAACCTAAATGAATTTCAATTAAACCAAATGAATAGATCAAACGCCAACGTAAACAAGACACGACCACAAGATATGAACAATTATAGACCAGTGCCTTTATAATCAATTAACCATGGATTAAGTAAAACAAGTTATCCAAAACAATTTTCCAATATGTAACAAATAACAACAGTCGTGAATAATCAATACAAACGCCCAAAACTGTAACACGCAAGATATTCTAGATTTAAAATGATTTTCATCAACTGCCCAGATCTAGGATTAATTAACTTTTTCCAACAGTCAACATGATTTATCGCACCTTGACCATAGAAGAATTATAAAATTTAAGATTTAGCGTTTAACATCAGAAACACCAAAGGACTTTAATTTACGCAATAAACATTAATGAAGTAAAACAAATCAACGAGTTAAACAATCGAAATTTTTAATGAGCCATAGGCCACATTAAAATTTTTAATGTTTATGTGAAAACCGCTTAATTTATTTCATTTTAAATCCTTAGTCACAAATTTAAAATATTTAGAATTTAAAAAAAAAACAAAACAAAACAAAACAAAAATTCAAGATTTTTAAATGTTTAGGATTTTAAAAGTTTTTAGATTTTTTAATTTTTTAGATATTTTTAGTTTTTTTATGATTTTTTTTTTTAAATCAAAAATGAAAAATGAAAAAGGTCAAATGAAATCAAATTAAAAAAAATTAGAACAACAATCCAATGAACTGACTAAACTAGACTCTATAAGAAAATAAAAATGAAACAAAAGAAAATCGAAATCTATGTAAAACCCAACCTAACCCTAACCGACATACATAGACAAAATAAAAAAGGGTAAAATGAAAGTCAATTTTCTTTGTGTGTTTGCAGGTCTAAGGGTATTCAACGACGGAAGGAGGAGAGAAGGCCTGCAGGCTTAAGGGATGGATTCGATGGAGAGTTGGAGAACGCTGGAGCGGATGAACTAGTTGTTGCGGGTTAGACGGAGAGTGAGGGATAGGATGGACGCAGGTTGAAGGCTGCGTGGACTGCGATGAAGGCAGTGGGCTCACGCAGAGAGCAGGTAATGCAGCATGAGAGCAGGTAATGTGTTGCAGGTTGGAGCAGCGAGGAGTGATTTCGATCGCGAGGAGAATGGAGCAGGTGATGCAGCGATGGAGGCGAAGGGAGGATAGCTATGGCAGCAGAGCTATGGCAGTGAGGAAATTGAACGCAAGGAAGAAGGAATGAAGGAGAAAAACGCAGGTTAGAAAAATGCTGAGAGGGAAATTGCAGGTGGAAGGCTATACACAGGTTTGCAAGTGCAGCGTTTGAGGAGTTGGACGCAGAGGGAAAGGCAGTCTTTTGCAGGCAACATATGGGTGGCTAGAGGCCAGAGGAAGAGCTAGAGGTAGGGCAGCGTATTTATTTTTTTATCTTTATTTTGTTTGCAGGTTTAGGGTCAGAGTTTGTTTGCTATGTATGCAGGACTGCTGGCGCAGAAGCTTGGACTTGAGCAGCAGATCAAATGTAGAAGATAGGAAAAACTTCAAGCAAACAAAAATTTCCAGATCCTAAAAATAATTAAAACCCAGATAAAAAAAAAAAAAATCGAAATTTTTCCAGAAAACCACAAGCAACAAAAGAAATGCATCCAGAAACTTAAAATAAACCCAAGAAAACGAATTTCACGCTAATGTGTTTTAATGCCTCAGATTTATGAGTGAAACCCCATTGAAATTATTTCCAGATTCAAGAAAAGAATTTAAAACTCTAGACTGCAAAATTCTTTTGAATAAAATCCCCATAAAAGGATATTGATGAACCCCAAAGATCCAGATCTTACCCTCCAGGGCCTAGATCTGGACTCTACACGGTTTTCTCCTTCAAATCTGTAGCTGCAATACAACAAGAAACACCCAAATGATATGTACAATGACCCAAAAAACCCCCAAGTCAAAAAACTAAAATTAATTACAGATCTATATACATGAATGGCAGATCTATCAGATCTAGGGAGTGTGAGTCCAACTCCGCTCTCAGATCTGATAATCTAAGGCTCTCAACAGCCAAATCTAACGATTTAGCACAGAAAAATTTAATTTTTTGAATTTTAGAGGAGGTACTGAGCTCAAAACCCTTCATGCATCACCCATAAAAAAATATATATATATATATATATATATATCTTATGATAAGCCTGGGATCAAATTTAAGTTGGGCTCTTTAGAAAACATAGATCGGGACTTCGCTGGTTCAGCCAAGAACTTCCCTGAACGCCCAATGATCTAATAATCAAGGATTTCCTGCAAAAACTCAATTTAACCATCAACATAGAGCGAGAAAACGATAATAAAATTCAGATAAATAGAGATACCTGCTATTATATTCAAAACTTAAATTACCATTCAAACCCCAGCGACTAAGCAAGATACCTGTACTCAAATCACTCTTCAGAAAGCTATCATCAATGGCTAAAAAGAAATATATGCATGAAAATAACACATCTTACAGTATTTCCATGAAGAGTAACACCAGCAGAAATTAACCCCAGAGTCTTTTTTTATTGCTCATAAAAAGATTACAAGAGAGCTTTTCGCTTAGTACAGAATCAAAAGATCGAATCAACTGACTAACAAATGACCTCCTATTTAAAGATAAATCCTCCAATGGCTAGTTCGAGTGATCCTTGTCAAAGCAATCTCAACCGTTGATGAGGATTAAAATTTCTTTTAATCTCATCCGTTGAAATTTTAAATTATTGAGGAAATTCAAAATTTTCAACTAAATGTATTTTAATTAATTCAAAAATTAAATTTTTGAATTAATTTCCTCAAAATCTTGACTTTGACTTAACCACAGGGACCAAGGCTTAAAGTTTAGCAAAATAATTAGTTTACCTTAGTCCCTGAACCTCTTAAACTTTAATTTTTTTAGGACCAATGAATTTTGCCTTTGGAGAATTTAAATTTACCTAGGACCTAGAATTAATCAAATTTCTGGCTTAGGATTTTAATTAATTTTGGCCAAAAATTTAATTAATTAACCTATGAGGGGAAAAATTATTTTTCTAACCCTCAAGACACTTTACATCATGATTTTCACATTTTTACATCTCAAGAGGGAAGACCCATTTGCAAAAGACCCTCACAGACTATCCAATTCTGCGACACAAAATATAATTTAGTAGATCAGGCAATTTGTAATAAAATAACCTAACTAAATAGTTAAGATTATTCCCAAATCCCTTTTACATAGACTCGATCTAGAACACTAGGACTCCCCTAAGATCCCAGTGACAAAATCCATTCCGACTTTGGGGTAAGGTTGAAGGAAAACTCTGTCGACCATCCGAAAATGGATCGGTGAAACAAAAAACCTCCCGAAATGTAGATCGTCACCAGAAAAGTAGGTTTACCTAGGTGATTACATACATGACATGGATCTGCTGAGATTATTTACATTATACACATGCAGAGTAGGTTTACATTATAAGATGATAATTAAGCTGATGAAGATAGCTGGACGGCATGAACACATTGATCAGGGACTATCCCTTTTGCGAAAAAAAAGGGATGTACTGCTATGGGTCGTTGACATGTAGTGGTCAACAATGCCCTAACTTGTTGAAAATAAATTCTAAACGCTATTTAGTTGAGAATTGCCTATGTTACTCATTGTATAACATGTAACAAATGTTCCTCTTGGTGAATTTTTTTTACAGCACTCCCAAGAAACTCCATTTATCATTAGATGGGTAAATGCTGGAATTTTAATACCTAGGGCATCAAAATTCGACCTCTTTAGCAACGAATTAGGCTTATCTAGAGCATCCTTGACTCCATATGCCCAAAGGACAAGGTGTTAAAATTTGTAACTAGGTTCGGTCTTCATCAATATATTTGAGATGTACTTATCAAGAGAATGAAGAAAATACTTTTATTATGATTATTATGACTTATTAAAGCATGGGTTTCATGCTTGGGTCATCATGTTTTAAGTCAAAGTCCCCATTGAGGACTTCTAGGATTTATTGCGAGTCATTAGAGTCGTTGTACATTTAAAGAAACCCTTCTTGGGCTTTCGATTCATGAAAAAAGTATTATTTTTGAGTCAAAAATGAATTTATTCTCCTCCACACCAAGTTGGCCTCAAGACAAGTAATTCGACCTCACAAAAGCGCTATAAATACAAGGAGTTCGAATTCATTTGGAGTATCTCAATCTCTCTCACATAGTTCGATCTTTGAAGCTCGAAGCTGGGAAGTGCGAACTTGTCTAAGGGCTCAAAAAGAAGATGGAAAGAGTGTGATTTTATAGAGGAAGATAGAAGGGCTCAAAACCGAAATTTTGAGACAAGTCTCACTCCATTCTGAGATGTATCAAGGGAGATCGAAGTTCTCCAAGTTTGATTGAAGTTGTTGCTGCTATTGTTGTTGGGTCGAAGTTGCTGTTGATGCTGCCAGGTCGAAGTTGCTTGGGAAGGGTTGTCATTTGCAAGAAGGATTGAGGGCTGACTTGGTGTGGAGGGAATCTCTGTCTGGGTCTAGAGTCTTGGATTATCTCGAGAAAATATTGAAGGAAGAATTGTTGACTAGGTTTTCCCCTAGACAGGGGTTTTTCCCTGGTTGTCCACCTACATCTGTTGTCCATGTGTTATTGTTTTGGTAATTGCTTGATGAACTAAAAGATAAAAAAGAACATAAAAATAAAAGAATCACAAGTAATTATCTATATAACAAAATATTTCTGCCTTTCTGATTTCTAACACAAGGCACTGATCCAAGTCTTTGGTGATCATCTCAAAATTTTCTGCATAAATTTCTCCTTAAATTCGGTCCTTTTAGGGCTAGAGAGAAAAACTAGGGCTTCGAGTGAAAGTTTAGGGAGAAGACTTTTTTGTGATTTGAAAGCCTAAACATCAAGAGATAGGTCTAGGATACCTAACTTATCAATTGGTGAGCATCCACTCAAATTTCATCCATAAAATCTCTTACCCTAGGTGTGGGCCTAATAGGGAAACCCTAGTTTCTTCTCCCTCAACTTGAGAACTTTCTTGAGGGTTTCATGAGCCTTGTAATAGTTGATTATCTTTGCGAGAAACCCTTTCTCTTTGGCCTTGACCTTGTGAATACCTATTACCATTGAAAACCTCAAAACCCTAGGTCTTGAGCCTTCTTTTCCTGCGCTTTTCTTGGAGAGTGATTTGCTTCTTTGAAGCCTTGTACCATTATTGAGCCTCTTTTCCGAATAAGCTCTAGCTTGATCACCAACCTTATACCTAACATTTCTATTCTAAGTGATCTCCTTCCTACCAGGACTCTTCCCATCAATGAAAGTTCGTAAAGAGCAAGGGGTTTTGGCTGAGGTGACATTGGGCCTCTACCCCACTGTTAGCACTTTGTCTAGATTTTGTCTCGTAGGGTTTCCCTCTCCAAGGTCTGCTGGATTTTGTGGTAACAAGATCAACTCTATAAAAACTTGGAATAGGTAGTGTTGCACAGTTTTTGTCAAAGTTCCAAGGAAGCGGAAGTACAAAATTTTTCAACATGATCGGATCATCTATCAGCAGTTTATGTGTCATTGTGAACCCATTTTGTAGGTTATATAATGTAAATGATTTCAGTAAGACCATGAATGTATGTAACAACCTAGGTAAGCCTATTGTTTTGGCAAGAGTTTCATCCTAGGAGGTTTTTCATCTCACTGACTCATTTGTGCTTCTAAACATAGATGGTCAACAGAGTTTTTCCCTCCAACCTCACCCCAAGGCTAGGGTGGAATTCTTCGTTAAAATCTTAGGTGAGTCCTAACGTTCTAAACAAGTCTTATGTAAAGGTGATTTGGGAATAACTTAAGCTAGTTGGTTAAATTATTTTATTACAAATCACTTGGTCTACTAAATCATATTGTGTCGCAGATTGGGTATGTAATTCGAGAGTCTAAGCCGAACAGAGATTCCCCCATTGAGGGTTGAATTATTAAAAATCTTATGTAAAAAATGTTTTAATGCATGGTCTCTCATACTTAGACACCATGGTTAAAATATTAGAGGGTGGATAAAACATCAAATCCCCTCAAGTGTCAATTAATTAACTTTTATGGCAAAAATAATTAAATCCTAAACCATAAAATTAATTAATTAGAGTCAAATTAAAATGTCTAGAGAAATTAAATTCTCCAAGTGTAAATTTCGTGGGTCTTAAAAGAATTAATTTTTGGAGGTCCCCCCCAAGGAAATATTGGATATTTCAAGAAAAATTGGACTCTTGGACCTTGGTGGTTAGTCAAAGTCAATTTTTTAAGAAATTAGCTCAAAATTAATTATTTGAGCTAATAAAAATGGAATTAAATGATAAATTCGAAAATTCCTCAAAAATAATAATTCAATGGCTAAGATTAAAAGATGATCAAGTATTTTTTACAACCGAGATTATTTTGACAAGGATCAAGCAAACTAGCCATTATTTTTCCACTTGGAGGATTTATCTATAAATAGTCTCTAGCCATTTGATTTCTGGCTAAGAAATTGTTGCTAAAGCATTGATGTAACACAATTGTCCTGCTGGGAACTTTTATTTCTATCATAATAAAGACTTTCGGGTGCAGTTCAAGGTGTTCAGTGTTCGTTGATTTGTGGTATGTGCTGGTTACGGGCTTTCCTATGTTGTGCTAGTACATGATAGAATTTGTTTTTGTTAGATGGGGATAAAGTCATTATATTGATAGTTTTGGGCTAATCTTAGATTATTTGATTCGCCATATTATTAACATATTTTCTTGAGATATATACATAGCGTTTGCAGGTACCTCAATCCTTGGTTTCCAAGTTCATAAACTGTGGGCATGAACCAACTTTGTTTGGATCCCAGATATTTATGTGGTTGATTTAAACTTCGCTAAGGCTATAGTGTGCATTGGGCTTCTAAAGTATTTTTAGCTATTTATCAAAAAAAACTCAAAAAAATATTTTAAAACCCTTGTATATTGGTAAAATTATTTTGTAAATTATTTTTGCTAATTGGGGTTTTAGGGTTTTGAGATTTCATATATATTTGGGGTTTTGGGTGTTTGTGAATCCATTTCTGTAAGTGAAATCAAGAGAAGAAGTTGGAATAGAGCTAGATCTAGGCCCTTGAGGGTAAGATTTAGTCTCTAAAATTTTGCAGGGCCAGCGATTGGAAACTTTGCAGCAAAATTCAGATCTGGAAGAGAAAAAGTTTTTTGAAGCAAGGCCTTCATTATTTAGGCCTCCTAGACCCAAATCCAACTCTCCTAGGGTCATCGTCTTCCTCCTCTTGGCTTGCATCAGCCTCCCAACCCTCTACATCATCCTCCCAACCCTCTACGTCATCCTTTCAGCCCTTTTAGGGCAGGTCATACTCTCTAGGGGCCTCGGAATCCCTTTCTAGGCCCTTCGTTGGGGTCTTTCGGCCTTAGGAGGCCTACAAGGCCTCGACTGCCTTCCTTTCCCCAAACGGCTACTTCAAAGGCTAGTCGTGGCCTTTAGGGACCTCTTTGGCCCTCAAGCCCTAGCCGTCCAACCTTGTCTAGTTTTCTCCCTCCAGCATTGCCCTTTCTCTGCCTCGTCTTCCTTCCTTTGCCCTCCCTTTGGCCTCCTAGCCTCTTTTTTCCTCAACGCTAGCCCTATCAGGCCTAGCGTTGGCCCTCCTTAGCTCTAGTTTGCCCTAAATCCATCTTTAAATTTTTTGGACTGAATACTTAGTGGTTTTGTAGGTTTTTGGCCTGAAAAAATATTTGATTTTCAGGTGGCAAGCTCATCCTAAAGTTTCGGCAAATTTAGACCAAGGGATCTTCAAGGCCTTGGGCCTAGGGTTTGCTCTCTAAACCCTAGTTTTCTCATTATTTTGCTACTGCTGTAAATTTTAGTTTATAACAGTGATATAAGTGCCCTAAAATCACATTTAGTTGGTCAAAATACTCTTAAATTGCAAAATATAAATTTTACTAAAATTTGGCCACTTGGGCATCAAGGATCTAGCCTAGATCTAAAATTTTGTTTGCCGGAAATTTTTGCGTAAATCACTAAATCAGACCTGTAATTTCCTGAATAATTCACTTAAAAGGCTCAAAAACTAAATTTTTTCAGTTTTGGCAAATTTTTCCTAGTTTTGGGCTTGAGGTGGCATTTGTTGTAGCATCACTGACTCACTAATTTGTTGATTTATTTACTGTTGTAACAAGATATATCAGATCTGATCTAATTCTGAAAATTGCATTTCAAGTGAGCTAAAATTCATTGTTTCACTTTGACAAGTTGTTGGGCATTTTAGAGATCAACTCTAGTTGCTTTAAGCTTGCCATCTCTTAGGTTTAAAGTGATTTCCTTACTGTTGTCATAAGATTAATAAGTGTTGGAATTTCTGAAGTATTACTGCTGATTTTTGTCATTTGGAATCTAAAGTTAGCTTGTCTCATCGTGAGTTATAAGAATTTTCAATTTTTGCACTTACATCACTCGTACACTTAATTGTTGATCTTGTTGATAGAATAAGCATTTGAAATCTAGTTGGCATTGTGATATTGGCATAAGAACATCTTGAATAATTGTCATTGTGTTGTAGCAGCTACAACCACCCTCCAAAATTTCGGCCTACACCAATTTCGGAGCCTCCCTTGAAGAGTTTCACTAGATGACTGCACACACTCGGGTTCACTCCGTGAGCTTGTGTGAGTCTTTACATCCGCCTTGCTTTTTCATTGCATTCAAGTCTCTGCATGTTGATGTCTAAGTCATGCTTGCGACCATGTTTTGGTTATGCTCAGAGTCTTCGCTTCGTATGTGCTTGTGTTCGCTATGAAAGAATATGTCGCACTCACACACAGAGTCACATTCACTGTCGCGCAAGCGTCGTCTCGATCAATGAACAATCAATCATGAGTGTCGCGCAAGCATCGTCTCGATCAATGAACGATCAATCATGAGTGTCGCGCTTGTCGCTTACACCGTCGGTCAGTCTTGTTGAAAATGTATGTCTAGATGGTTTGGTCGTTTCGTTGTCAAATCATGCGAGTGTGTGTTCGTATGATCCCCTATGCATCTTTCAATTGTTCACACACTTAGCCATTTTTTGTTGAAGGTTTTGACGACCTGACTCCCCTCTGACAACCAAACCATCACCCTGCCATCGACTCGATTGACTGTCAACCAGAACAGCGCAGAAGCACCAAGCTAGTCTTTTCAAGTTGCGCTGCCTGCAAGCAGTCTAATCAACTCTCATGCTGGCCACCTAGATAGTCAGACCCAGCAGCCACCCCAGCACTGACTCCCCTCAAAATTTGTGCAGATTCCACTGACCTCACCCGCTCAACTAACTGACAAAATTGCGCAAACAGGCCAGACAGACACCAAGTGCCTTTCCCTGTCTCCCTCAAAAAATTACGCAGTTTTCAGTCATCCCAACAATCGACCAACTGTTCATCTCAGAAATTGCGCAATGTTCGTAAGCAGGCCTTCCACTGCCCATCAGTCAGCTCAGCTTAGAAATTGCGCAGTGATGATCAGCAGGCCGGCCTCCCTGCCTCAGTGCAGTTTTCTTGCCAACAACCCCTAGCAGTAGACTGCCAATTCCCTCTGGAAATTGTGCAGTTTCTACTACCAGTCTCCCAGGCAACCAATTGGAAGTTCCCTTTGGGAATTGCTCAGTTTTGGCTGCCAATGACCCCAATAGCCAATTGGCAGTTCCCTCTGGGAATTACTCAGTTTTGGCTGCCAGTGACCCCAGCAGCCAACTAGCAGTTCCCTCTGGGAATTTTGCTCAGTTTTGGCTGCCAGTGACCCTAGCAGCCAACTGGCAGTTCCCTCTGGGAATTACGCAGTTTTGGCTGCCAATCTCCCAGGCAGTTCCCCAGAAAAACTACGCAATCCCTACCTGCAGACCCTTCATGTAGCTCAGCCCGTTCCTCTGGAAAATTGCGCAAATCTGGTTGTCTAGCCCCGCTTCTCGTTCGTTCTGAAAAATGCGCAGAGCATGCCTGCCTTGCCTTCCAGCAACCCGGACTGTTCCTCCCAAAATTTGTGCAATTTTACCTCCCAGCCGAGCCAGACCTTGCAGACAGTCACTGCCGACTCAAATTGCTCGTCTCCACCTCTCAGTGACTCTTGCGCAGTTTTCATCAGCAGTTGCCCGGAGCCATCATCCCACATCACAGCCTTGCTACCTCTCCCAGTCACCTGCATCCAAAATGATCATGTGTCATGGTAGACTAGGAGGTTTTGTATTTGATGTCGTCTCGTCATGAGTCACTGCATGTACAGGTACACCAACAAACATGACAAGACGACGAATGGGATGAACGAAGGGAGCACACGCAAAAGGACAGGTTCACCAACGGACGAACGAACGAAGCATGCGAAGCGAACAAACGCGACGAACATGCACCTTCGCGAACAAATGAGCTTGTCAAACCTTCTAGCATGCAAGCAAGGAACAACATGCTAAAGCTTCATCAAGCGAACCCAGGACCATCAAAGACTCCACGCACTTCGCCATGCAAAGGTGAAGCTATGATACACCATGAAGACATCCATCACCCAACAGCACTATAGCTCGACATACACTCTAGCAGCAGCACGAATGTACCAGCATTGTTATGTCAAGTCATGTCGAGTCACGTCATGAGTCATGTCGCCCATATCTCCACTATGGGCTTGTTGTCAATCAATGTGATGTAACGTGGAAGTCCAAGAGACATACTTGTTGAACAAAGAGTCATGTAAGTCGAAAAGTCATGCAAGTCAAATGGCCATGAGGGTAGTCGAACAACCACAACAGTCAGTTTCACCCTTGGCTATAACTACCCCCTCATTTGTACATGCAAGGGACTTTTCACCTCAGCTCCTCCCACATAGCCAAGAGAATCTGTAATCTTTTCTTTGAGGAGTAAGTAGTGGCTCCAACGCCCCGCACTCAGGGTTGGTGATGTATGGTGTAACGATGTGTCTTAGAACTTTCGCTTAATTCAGAAGCCTACTAACAGGCTAGCACGTTTTCACACATGTATTATATCTGTTGTAAGACTGATCTTTAACACTTGTAATGCATGTTGTTTTAACCTTTGTTCTACATCTGAACTGCTTCATTTGTTGTAATGCATAATCTATTAATGGAAATGTGTTGTACATGTTGTTAACGTTGTCTCGCCCGTGTAGACTACGCTCCTGGACATCAGACAGACCTTTCACATGAAGCTTGTTGTAACAAATGTTGCACTCGTTCGGACTGCTCTGTGAGTGTTGTACGTGTTATCTCACCTTGTATGTTGTGACTGCCACATCTGTGTGGACTACTCCGCTGGAAGTTGTGCATGTCCTGTTGTGTTCTGTGTTCCTAGCAGTGTTGGGACTGCTCCCAGTCGACCTAGAACTCACTCTCACCCTCTCCCTCGATAGTGAAAGAGCCATTGACACAATTGACACTTACACTCACCAGGCACGTGAACCTCACTTCTCGAAGACAAAGCGAACCACTCTCATGTGCTGACAAGCGAACCTCCCAGAATTGAACATGAGATTTCATATCAACACCTTCGCTTCGTCTATCCCGTCACTCGCCAATTCGCGAAAGCAGTCGGACTGATCCCAGGCATACAGCATCTTCCACACACATCTAGGAAGCCAAAAGCCACTCCCACAGGGGTTGTTGTATCATCAGTTGAAGACGTAGTCCTTGCCACGCTTGAAGGTCTAGAGGAAGCTATTGAAGACAGAGAGGAACCTCCAATCTTCCTTGAAGACCAACAAGGCACTCTTGTGATCTTGGGATCGAACTCCAGTATAGGAGGCGGAGGGGAAGGCAGCAGAGGAGGTGGAGGCAGAGACGAACCAACAAACTCAGATCCTAAAGCATCAGACTTCGAAGGAGAGGAAGAAGACGAAGAGATGGCTGACCCAAATCTTGAATGGATGACTCAGGGACCATTGGCTCTCCCAGCTGTTCTGCACAAGATGCCGAAGCGAACGGAGAGAATGAACATCAAGTTCAACCCTGACAACACCGTGAAGGCAGAAGACCACTTAGACAACTTCTACCTACAGTTGTAGAGCCTTGAGGTATGTTATGACAACGTAGCATGTAGACTATTCCCATGTACCTTGGACGGCCATGCAGCTACTTGGTATCACAGCCTTCCACCCAACTCCATACAGAACTGGGGTTTTCTCAAACGTATGTTCCTCGAAAAGTTTGTTGATGACAAGACCCCAACCATGTTGCTCAAGGAATTGGGAAGCCTCGAGATGGAGGGAAAAGAGAAAGTGAAAGACTTCAATCAGAGGTTTATGCGTATTTTGAACAAATTTGCAGCAGACACTAAACCTCATGACTCCATCACTGTTGACTATTACACATCTGCACTGCCGACCACCATTGCGCAGTTCGTCAAGCGAGCTGCGAAACCAACACTATTGGAAAACTGTGAAGAGGGTTGTCACTGTTGAAAAAGACCTACGTGCGGTCGGAGTGATAAAGGATGACAAATCAACGAAAGACTCCAAGGATGCGAGCAAAAAGCCCCAAGCAACGGCGAGCAAGGGTAGAGAAAAGGAAGCAACTGATATTGAGACCCTCACTCGCCTTGTCAAGAACTTGGCCACCGAAATGTCTGAACTCAAGCAACAAAAAACAGACACATTTTCAAGCAGCCATCCACCCAGACAGAGACAGGCAAGCAGTTTATCAACCGGCTCATCAAGCAAGAACCGGTTCGCTTCCAAATTTGCGCAGAACCCTGTGTTCCAACTCGAACAGTGTGTCGGTCTGAAATTTTGTTCCTTCCATAAAGATCATCATCCTGAGAACTCTTGCTCAAATTGGAAGCGAATCGTTACCTCAATCTACAGTCGTACACTCCAGGCGGGGAGTAATATGCGGTAGCAACTGAAAGACACGGACAATGATGAAGAGGTTGCACCTGATGAGCCATCAAGCTATGAGCATGTGATGAACACGTATCAGTGCTCGCAAACAATGGCAAAGACGAACACCGAGAAGCAACCCCAAAAGCGAACTGACCATTACAATCTTTGAAGTAAACAGGCTCCCCCCAAACTTGGGGAGATGCAAGAAAAGATCAAGTTGTTGATAAGGAAGACCGATCCACCAGCCGGCCCAAAGCAACAGACACAAAGCATGTCCGGGAAGACAGCGGCGGATAAGAGTACATCCATGAGCAGCAAGTTGCAGAACACTCTGTCGGACAGCACAAACATCTGTTCCACCCTGGACACCTCGGTGAGTCTACCACCTCTGGACTACAACATAGTCGACGACATGAAGAAAACTCGGGCAAACATCAGTTTGTTCGAGTTAGTCAAAGTCCAAAGTCAGCGAGATATCCTGTTTCTGTGTTGGGACAAACAACAATGAACAACACAGCCTCTACCAGCAAGGGAGCAAGCATACCTCCCGGATCACTATCTACTGTGCTCAATACACTCCGGATGGAAGAAACAAACTCAGATTGCCCCCCATTCCTACTTTCATTCGAATTTTTCAACTGCAATGTTCACAACTGTTTGGTTGATTCTGGCGCAGCAGCTAATGTTATGTCGCTCACCATTGCCAAGAAGATCAATGCACGATGAAGCGAAACATCCGCGAGAATCATCCAACTTGACAGAACCTCAATACTAGCCATTGGTGAACTTCGAGATGTGATCATCCGACTATCCCATGACGGTCGAGTCCACCAATGCTCCACCAATGCTTCAACATAGTTGTCGTGGACATACCGGAAGCATATGGCCTACTACTCAACAGAGACTAGTCCAGCAAGCTAGATGGATATTTTGCTATAGACTAGTCTCACATGTGGCTTCCGTACAAGGACAAATGCAACCAAATCCGGGTGTTATCCGAGAGGTATATGAAACACAACGTCACTCCTCTTAACGGCGAGAACGAACCGTTGGCCTTCGCAGAACTCATGTTTGGCAACTGTCTTCTAGAAAAGACATTGGAGTCTTATCCTGCATGGCAAGCTCCAACCTCATCATAGAAGCAGTTGGGACTCCTTCCTCGCCCAACTGATGACAATGAAACTTGTACGTTTGTTTTTCCGATAGTAGCAGTAGTAGCAACAACGGTAGTAGCAACAGTACTAGCACGCCAAACAGTCCATATACAGACAAGTTGTGGGCTATCAGTCTTGACAAATCGTGAACACATGATGGCTCAAGGACCGAGTGTATCTCAGTCATCCAAAACAATGAACAATGCATGATTTCGAGCTATTTAAAGTTCGAACTCACAAATAATGATGCTGAGTATGAAGCACTCATGCTGAACACACAAAGGACCAACACTACGAACAAACAAAGCAACCTGGGGACCTACCACGGTCTGAAGATGGCCAATCTCGGTACAAGCTACACACTACAGCAGCGACAAATCATTGACCGCTTGAGCGAACAATATCGGGATGGGTCTGCACGAGTAGACGATGACCTAAGTACACGCCACACGCGAGCAATCCAACATGAGATTCCAGGTAAAGGAGGAGACAAACCATTGCAGCAAAGAACATGTAGCACATACGTGTTGTTTGCACTCCTTTCACCAAAAAGATTGACTAACATTTTAAGTGTTTGGATTACTTGCAAAGTTCTTCATCACACTTGGTTTTCTAATTCAAATCCTGCACGTAAGAAATCTGGGAAAATCCGTTTACGCATCAACTTCAGAAACTTGAACCCTTCCCGGAATAAAAATAACTACCCTGTGCCATCATCCGAGCCCAAGTTGCACACAATACCTGAAACAGTGGTGTTGTCTTCACTTGAAGGTCCTCTAAAATGCCACCAGGTTCCAGTAGCGGAACCCGACGAACTTGCACTGGTCCACGAGAAGCTTGGCCCACACACGTATCATTTGCAGTCACTAGATAAGAGGATGGACAACCTCCCTGCCAACGGCCAAGATCTCAAACGTTATTTTCAGTATGTTGGGCCATGCCCATGCCATGTACATAGTCTGTTTGTTGCTTGTTGTTTCATTTGGTTTTTATTATCTTTGCTTTTGCTTTGTTTGATTTTGCTTACTAGTTTTGTTCATGTTCATTTTGTTTGTTTGATATATTACTATTTTTGTTTTCGGAAATAAGTGTTGCCAACTACTACATCCTGGCTTTTGAATAGAGTATGTGGCTGAAATTTGAGGAAACTCGTGACACTGCAGCACTTGGCCAATCTTGTGTCTGCCTTCTCTATGCTTGGTTGTAACCTTCGGCCAATGAAGCCTTGACGTATGAAGTCTTGACGTAAAATACAAACCGTCCGCAAAGGGAAGTTTTGGTCCAACCGTGAACCTATGTCCACACTGGGAAGCCCCATGTCTGTACTCAGCCTTCTGCTCTATGTGTTCAAGGAACTAGTACAAATGGAGAAGGGGAAAATCTAAATGAGCAAACCTATGTCAGAGGTCTTACATGCTTCTCTGAAGGAACAACCTCTTCTGCTCTCAATAAGTTAGGATCCCTCTTCTGCCCCAAAAATAAATAAGTGCCTATGCATAGTCCTCTTGAAAAATATAATGGCCAAAGAAGAGAAAGGCTTCCTCCGCAGAGAGGTGAAGCATGCAACTCCACCAGGGTACTGACCAGGCTCGCTAGCAGTAGAGCAATGTGTGTGTTCCTGCGTGACTCCGTCGAGGTACTGTCCAAGGCTGCTGGCAGCGGAGCAACACCAGAGATGAAAACTTATACTTTGAACATCTTCAACTCGCGAGCTAAACTACCCTTCCTGGATTCGAAACACTGAGATTCAAGCTGAACTTTTGATTGTTTTGACTGAGTTGGCAAAGGGTGAACCACGTATGTCCATGGGGTAAGTGGAGAAACTGAAGTAACCCGCACAGCGATTCAATACTCCCCAAAAGACCAAGGTCCTATGCTAGAAATGAATCGAAACAGAGAAGCTGGAGTTCTACCAGTGTGTTGCCAAGTGTTGTAACGGCTACAACCACCCTCCAAAATTTCGGCCTGCACCAATTTCAGAGCCTCCCTTGAAGAGTTTCACTTGATCACTGCACACACTCAGGCTCACTCCATGAGCTCGTGTGAGTCTTTACATCTGCCTTGCTTGATCATTGCATTCAAGTCTCTGCATGTTGATGTCTAAGTCATGCTTGCGACCATGTCCTAGTTATGTTCAGAGTCTTCACTTCGTATGTGCTTGTTGTATTCGCTATGAAAGCATCTGTCGCACTCACACACGGAGTCACATTCACTGTCGTGCAAGCATTGTCTCGATCAATGAACAATCAATCATGAGTGTCACGCTTGCCGCTTACATCATCAGTCAGTTTTGTTGAACATGTGTGTCTGAATGGTTTGGTCGTTTCATCATCAAGTCATGCAAGTGTGTGTTCGTATGATCACCTGTGCATCTTTCGATTGTTCACACACTTAGCCATTTTTTGTTGAAGGTTTTGACGACTTGACTCCCCTCTAACGACTGGGCCATCACCCTGCCATCAACTCGAACAACTGTCAACCAGAACAGCACAAAAGCACCAAGCTAGTATTTTCAAGGTGCGTTGCGCGCAAGCAGTCCAATCAACTCTCATGCTGGCCACCCGGACAGTCAAACCCAGCTGTCACCTCGGGACTGACTCCCCTCAAAATTTGCGCAGACAAGCCGGACAGACGCCAAGGGCCCATCCCTGTCTCCCTTAGAAAATTTGCGCAGTTTTCCCAGTCAATCATCCCAACAGTCGACCAATTGTTCATCTCAAAAATTGCGCAATGTTCATGAGCACTGCCCATCAATCAGCTCAGCTTAGAAATTGCACAGAGATGATCAACAGGCTGGCCTCCTGGCCTCAGTGTAGTTTTCCTTGCCAGCAACCCCTAGCAGCAGACTGCCAGTTCCCTCTCGGAATTGCGCAGTTTCTGCTGCCAGTCTCCCGGGCAGCCAACTAGCAGTTCCCTCTAGGAATTGCTCAGTTTTGGCTGCCAGTGACCCTAGCAGCCAACTGGCAGTTCCCTCTGGGAATTGCGCAGTTTTGGTTGCCAGTCTCCCAGGCAGTTCCCCAGAAAAACTGCGCAATCCCTGCCTGCTGACCCTTCATGTGGCTCGACCCGTTCCTTTGGAAAATTGGGCAAATCTAGTTGTCCAGCCCTACTACCTGTTCGTTCCGAAAAATGCGCAGAGCATGCCTGCCTTGCCTTCTACCAGCCTGGACTGTTCCTCCCAAAATTTGCACAATTTTGCCTCCCAGCCGAGCCAAACCTTGCAAACAGTGATTGTCGACTCAGATTGCCCGTCTACATCTCTTAGTGACTCTTGCGCAGTTTTCATCAGCAGTTGGCCGGAGCCATCATCCCGCATCACAACCTTGCTGCCTCTCCTAGTCACCTGCATCCGAAATGATCATGTGTCATGGTAGACTAGGAGCTTTTGGATTTGATGTCGTCTCGTCATGAGTGACTGCAGGTACAGGTACACCAACAAACATGATAATGGAATGTACAAAGGGAGCACATGCAGAAGGACAAGTTCACCAACGAACGAATGAACGAAGCATGCAAAGCAGACGAACGCGACAAACATGCACCTTCACGAACAGATCAGCCTGTCAAGCCTTCCAGCATGCAAGCAAGGAACAACATGCTAAAGCTTCATCAAGCGAACCAAGGACCATCGAAGACTCCGCGCACTTTGCCATGCGGAGATGAATCTATGATACACCATGAAAACATCCATCACCCAACAGCACTATAGCTCAACATGCACTCTAGTAGCAGCACGAATGTACCAGCATTGTCATGTCAAGTCATGTCGAGTCACGTCATGACTCATGTCGCCCACATCTCCACCATGGGCTTGTTGTCAATCAATGTGATGTAACGTGGAAGTCCAAGAGACCCACTTGTTGAACAAAGAGTCATGTAAGTCGAAAAGTCATGGAAGTCAAACGGTCATGAGGGTAGTCAAACAACCACAAGGGTAAGTTTCACCCTTGGCTATAAATACCCCTCATTTGTACATGCAAAGGACTTTTCACTTCAGCTCCTCCCACATAGCCAAGAGAGTCTGTAATCTGTTCTTTGAGGAGTAAGTAGTGGCTCTAACGCCCCGCAATCGAGGTTAGTGATGTATGGTGTAACAATGTGTCTTGGAATTTTTGCTTAATTCAGAAGCCTGCTAACAGGCCAACACGTTTTCACACATGTATTGTATATGTTGTAAGACTGATCTTTAACACTTGTAATGCATGTTGCTTTAACCTGTGTTCTACATATGAACTACTTCATTTGTTGTAATGCATAATCTATTAATGGAAATGTGTTGTATATGTTGTTAACATTGTCTCGCCCGTGTAGACTGCTCTCTCGAACATCAGACAGACCTTTCACATGAAGCTTGCTATAACAACCATTGCACTCGTTCGGACTGCTCCGTGAGTGTTGTATGTGTTATCTCACCTTGTATGTTGTGACTGCCGCATCCGTGTGGACTGCTCCGCCAGAAGTTGTGCATGTCTTGTTGTGTTGTGTGTTCCTAGCAATGTTGGGACTGCTCCCAATTGACCTGGAACTCACTCTCACCATCTCCCTCCACAGTGAAAGAGCCATTGACACAAGTGACACTTACACTCACCAGGCACGTGAACCTCACTTCTCGAAGACAAAGCGAACCACTCTCCTGTGCTGACAAGCAAGAGTTGAGGCAAATCCTTAAAACAATGGCAACCAGGCCATCATACTGGATGGGACTCCCACACCAAATGGTGTGAGGTCTAGTTGGGACTTCATACCGAGGTGATCCCCTCAATGTTGGCGGGTCCAACACCATCAACACATTGGCATCTTGTGGATAGGTGCTCTAAGTTATTTTACTTATATCGTTGGTTGAAGTATCTTGTGGAATCATTTCTTATTAGCACTTGTATCCTTAAGCACTTGTCTTGTTTTAAGATTGTCTTTCAATTGTTGTTAAGTACTATTGTCGTAAAGAGTAATGATAACTCAAGTACTTAAACACTTAAAAAATCTTAACTCAAGTGACTTCATTCATAATCATTGCATAAGTATTCTAGTCTTAGTTTTGCACTTAATAACTTACCTCCAAGCATAAGCTTGGTTGATAAACTCCTAGGACAACCCTCTCTCACCTAGCTTGAGGGATTTAGCCCTTCTTAGTGGTTAACACAATGACCTGGCAGTCGTCAGATCCACAGTCTCTGTAGTGCCGGAGGCACTGGGTGGTTGGAACCAGTGAAGCACCACCCTTATTAAACCCACGAGTAAGAACGAGTCAGAAGGGAGAACAGGTGACCCTCATTAAACCTGCGTTGTTTACCCTTTCTTGGCGGGATTTGTACAAGACGTGTCTACCCTCATTAGACCCGCGGGTAGCCTATAAGACTCCCATCAGACCCCTATAAGACCCTTCGGGCAGCAAAACCCCCAAACTATCCAAAAATTCGTTTTTTTCTTTTTTATTTTTTTCTTTCTTGGAAATGAGGTGGAGGAAAAGGGAAATTGGAGGGGAAAAAAAAACTTTATAAGCACCTCTCTCCCTTCTATTTCTCATTCACTTGTCATTTGAGTGTTTGGCTAATTTGTGTGAGTGTTGAAACTTGAGAGTGAAGCTAAAAGAGCGTGAGGGAGTTGTTGGAGGAGGCTAAAGGAAGCTTCATCGGATCAGACTAAGCTTCAAGTAGGCTTCATGAACCTAGTTAGAATGTTTTCCATGTATTTTTTTTTTTTTTTATTGGGAATTCCTGTGGGTGAGAAACTCAGCCACACAGCAGCCCTGTATGGCTGCGTTTCTCACCCACACAAGGTCGTTATGTGGCTGAGAAACTCAGCCACACAGGGCCACTGTGTGGCTAAGTTTCTGTGTCGCTGAGTTTCTCAGCCACACAACCAAAAAAAATTGCAAATTAAAAAAATAAAAAACCAAAAAAAAGTTTAAATTTATTTTATTTTTCTTCTAGATTTGTTACCATGCCACCAAAGGGTTTTAGACCTAAGTTGCAGGAAACGTTGGAGAAGGGTCCGTTTCCGACCGGAAACAAGGAAACTCATACGGTACGGCCTGAAAACTCGTTTTCGGCCGTACTGGCCCGTTTCTCAAGGAGGAAACGTGGCCAAGACAGTCGGAAACACATTTCTAGGCGTATGGTGGAGTTTCCTCTTCTAACTTGACTTTTTCTTGTATTTTTTTTATTTCTTCGCTTCTAATTTTTTATTGGGCGACTAAAATATCTTCCGGATGCTTCTAGATGCCGCTCAAGTTATAAAAAATAGGATTTTTTTGAGTGGGGCAACCTAATGTTCAAGCATATGGCCCTAGTGTTGATATGCAGTTCATGGTAATGTTTAAGAAGTAAAAGTGACATTCTCCTTTATTTTTCATTTTCACCCTTTTACTTAAATTTTTAACATTACCATGAAATGACTCGAGATGTTTGAGAGTGGTTTCACCCTCATTGGATTTCATATGGAGAAAGTAGAATTTTAGATCTCACTCAAAATCCAGCAAACTTATTTGTTTTTTCCGGATTTTCAAGATTGTCCAGGATTGCAATGTTTCCATTGGATTTTGTCATGTACGGTATGGAACTTGTATTTAATCAAGAGAACCAAGCCCTCTATGCAGGGGAGACTCCCATAATCAGGAGCACGTAAGGGTAACTGGGTATGGAACTTGTATTTAATTAAGAGCACTAAGGTCAGTTCAAACTACGTAGGAGGAGACTCCCAATCAAGCACGAGACAAGAAATTAGAAATTTCTCGTGGCTGATTTTGGATATTGCTATTTTCATTATGTGATCATTCATGAGTAAATGTGATGTAAATTTAGAAACTTATAGTTTATGCATTGACAATTGATAATTTAATCATAATGTAATAAGTATCATATATGCTTTATGATTGCACATATTTCTTACATGTCCTAATATATATAGATATATATATATATATAACTGTGTTTCCCCGTTTCCAAAATTTGGGGGGTCACGTTTCTTACCCGTGCTCGTTTCGGAAACTTGTACCCGTTTCCCCGTTTCGTGCAACTTAGTTTTAAACAGTCTCGTGATACGGCATGGGCACATGGTCAACGAATCATTCCCGGTAATGACCACAATATCAAGTGCACTTATTGCAATGCCACAATGTATGCAGGCATAAACAGGCTGAAATACCACCTAGCGAGAATTCTTGGACATGGTTGGAATGTTGTCAAAGTTGCCCCGATGAAGTCACTACTGAAATGGTAGTTGCTTTGGAATCCATTAAAGAAGCAAGCTCTAAGAGGATAAGAAGGAAGGATGAGATTGTTGGGATAGGTAGATCTTCATCTCAGGGTGAGGCACAGTTTCAAAGCCTAGGTATTGGTAACTCCTCTTCAACTGCTATGGCAAACAAGAGGATAACCTCTTCTTTCTTCAGTCCTCGTACAACTCTAGGATCTCAACCAACCTTGGACAATTTCAATGATAAAAAGAGGAAGGAGGCAGATATGGCAGTGAGGAGGTTTTGGTACCATAACAATCTTTCATTCAACTGTGCAAAGTCTTATTTTTATCAGTCCATGGTGGATGCCATTGCATGTGTTGGCCCTGGATACAAAGCCCCAACTTATAATGCACTTAGGGGGAAAGAGCTAGATGAGGAGCTTGAGTGTGTCAAGGAACAATTGGAGAGCATTAAAAGCTCATGGAACTTTACAAGTTGTACACTTATGTCTGATGGGTGGATAGATCAAAGGGGTAGAACAATAATAAATTTTGTTGTAGCTTGCCCTAAAGGAACCATGTTCCTAAAATCCATTATGCATCTGCAAATGTAAAAGATGCACATTTGATTTTTTTCATTGTTGGCTGATGTGGTGGAGGAAGTTGGGGTTGCAAATGTTGTTCAAGTAATCACAGACAATGCAGCAAATTATGTGGCAGCTGGAAGGTTGCTTTGTGCCAAATATCCCACCATTTTTTGGACTCCATGCACTGCCCATTGCATAGACTTGATGCTAGATGACATTGGGAAGTTAGAGTGGGTGCAAGACATTGTGCAAGAATGCAAGCATATTACCAAGTATATTCATAATCATGCTTGGGTGTTGAACCTTATGAGGGAATTCACACAGGGTGAGCTTAGTCGCCCAGCTGTCACACGGTTTGCTACAAACTTTCTTTCCCTCCAAAGCCTTTTGTATGAGTACCAAGCTTTGAGAAGAATGTTTTGTAGCCAGCAATGGGTATTCTAGAAAGATAGCACAAAACCGAAAGCAATGTCTGTGAAAACATCTGTCTTTGCTAATAGTTTGTGGGACAAAGTGATTGAGATTGTCATCTTCACTGAGCCCCTTGTGAAAGTCTTGAGATTGATGGATGGAAAGAAACCTGCAATGGGATATATTTATGAGGGCATGGACAGGGCCAAAGAGGCCATCAAGACTTTTTATAAAGGTAATGAATCTAAATATATCCCTATATGGCAAATTATTGATTCCAGGTGGGACAGGAAAATACATTCACCATTGCATGCAGCAGGAGCATATCTCAATCCAAGCTTATTCTAGAATGAGGGGTCTAGCATTTAAAGAGATCCCGAGGTGATGAGAGGTGTCATAATATGCATTGAGAAGATTTTCCCGGATGTAGATATTCAGGACAAAATCAACTTACAACAAGATATGTACAAGGAAGCATCTAGCATGTTTGGATTCAGCTCAAGCCAATGTCTCAAGGACAAGAAAATGCCTTGTAAGTGCAAATTGTTAGAACTTAGCTTGTAATTTTGCTAGTTCTCTTTTATATGTTTCCCATTGCAAACTGATAATCTTTGTTGTTATTTTTTTACAGCTCATTGGTAGATAGACTGTGGCACTCAGGCACCACAATTACAAGAATTCGCCATCAGAGTTTTGAGTCAACCCTACAATGCTTCTTCTTGTGAGCGCAATTGGTCAGTGTTTGAGCACATCCACAGCAAAAAGAGAAATAGGTTGGAGCATGAGAGGTTGGAGAAGTTGGTTTTCATCTACTACAACCCTTGAATGCTCACAAAACAAGTGCAACCAAAGGATACAGATCCAATTTTATTGGATACTATTGATTTAGAGTCTGATTGAGTTGTGGAGGAGGAGGCCCCTGATTTGAGTTGGCTTGATGAAGAGACTTTGGATCTCTAGTTTGCCATCTCAAATGGAGACTCTAAATACACCTGCCTCACAGTTGCTTCAGCCTTTTGATGTTAGCACTAGCTCCACGAGGGCTTATTGTAGGTGTAATCATCCATGAGTGATGAGACACAAGATTGTTATGAGACAATCATTTATCATTTATGACATATGTATTTGAATTTTGAACTTGCTGACATTTTTTATTTTAATTATGGAATCATGAGTCCTTTTCTTATTCAGTATCTAAATGTTTTGCTTACAAAAATTGAATATGTTATGTTGTACTTTTATAGATATGAGATGATGTTATGAATTATTGCATATATTGTGGTTTTTATAACTTATAAGGATTGGAATTGTCATTAGTTTCTTTTTTGTGCTTAAAATTTACCACATTTTAGGTTTTTTTTGTATTTTGACGAGTCTTATACGAGCCTTATAAGGGTCGTTCCCGAGTCTTATACGAGTAGACGAGTCGATGCCTCACCGAGTCTTATACGAGTATGAGTTGTGCAACATTGGTTGGAACACAAGGGGAGGTATTGTTAATTAGGCCACTACCTGCTTCCCGTTGGCTTCCATCTCACAACTTCTTTTGAAGACTGTTTCTCAAAACAATTAAGGAAAAGGTTCAACTTCGATTAGGCATTTAATCTAAAATTAGCCAAGATCATTACATCACATCTAGTTCTTAGGAGTTGCATCTTCATATAGGTTAGTTCATCGTATAAGCGGCAGTTGTCCATTTGGTTACTTGGCTATAATTTCTAATAAGCAAGAAGTTTTTTGACTCCATTAGGCACTGGCCTTAATATTAAATCTAATCAAATCCTTAATCTTGCTAAATTCTACCAAGTAGCTAGGCCACTCAACAGTGTCTCCTGAACAAGTTGGTTCCCAACTTATTTTTCTCCACCTCATTTCCATAGGGACTACCCCCCATAGCATGTTGTTGGGAGAAAGCTAGAATGGCAGAGATCAAAGTGACAACACCCGTCGTGAGCAGTTGTCGCGATCGCTGTACAATCCGAGCGACAACAGGTAGCTCAGATTTGAAAATGGAAGACATTAAACCGTAGGCTACAAGTAAACAAAATTAACGGAAAAGGGAAAGAAATGTTATGTGATGGAACAAAGAGAAATGAAAAGTTCAAGTGCTACCATTGGACATTGGGTCTAGATCATCACTTGAGTAGGTGCCTTTCTCTTCTTTGACATTGAATTCCTCTTAAATCTCCTATAGAATGCTTGGATAACATCAACCTAAGATTCCTAGCCTACACAAGATTCACAGGGACGCTAAACTAATTCTAGATTTACCCCAAATATTGCAAACTTTGAAAAAATTAAAGTATAAGACTAGGGTAAACCCTATAATATTCAATCCCAATACTAAGCCCTAGCTTTAAAGATTTCACAAAGAAATGAAATAGAAATACACAATACCTTATTTCCATTATTACCTTGCAATACCCCTTTTTCAATGAGATTTGTATGTCAAAAAGCTTCCATTGTTAGCCTAGGACATCATACTAAAAGAAACAAAGAAGAAAATACACAATTATTAAGCAAATAAGCCCTTTCATTCCATTTCCAAACATGTCAATGAAATAGGCAGAGGCCTCCTGAAAACAATACATAGAAATGTGCTTAAAACATGTTCCAAGATAAAACGATGAGGCAATACCATGTCTTGAGTGAAAATCGTGTGAAAAAAACATTAGAAGTTACAACAAACACCCTAAAGCTAGGGTGCCCCCCTCAAAGTGAGCAAAACTTCAACTAACTCCACTCGTGTGGTCCATGCAGGAAAAAGAAGCATTGCTCCCTTATTAAATTTATGCAACTAACCTTCTAGAACACATGTGAAGTCAAAAAAGGGTCAAAACATGAGCACTCCACTAAGTAACTCATTTTTTAATGCAACAAAACCTTCACATGTGTGAGAATAAGTCAAGATGAGGTGCACCCCTTCCAAAAGCTTCTAGAGGTCACACGCATGAGGAAGGAGAACAAAAATGTGCCCTTTCTAGAAGGATTCTCACACATGCCAAGTATACATATGTGGCTCATACAATGCTCCATATGCTGATGAGTGCACAATGTGCTAATGTGGACAGTTTAGTGATAATGTAGCATCCTCATCATTGTCCACAATGTTGTCACATATCCCAATTCAGGTACATGAATCTCAAAACAATTATACGTATCTCAAAGCAAGTGCATGGATTTCAATGTAGAGCACCAACCTATAATGATGCACCAATCTTTAAAACAAGTCATTGGGCAACAAACATTTTAGGTAATATCCTCTAAAAACAACTGAACATAGATTAATTTTATAAATTTCCTAACTTTACCATAGTGGAACAACTTTACCCCTATTACATGAGTCAATTGCTTAGGAAAAAAGTTATTTCCTAACAACAACTTAACATAGGTTAATTTTAAGGACAACCATGTCCCCCCATGGTACACAAGTCAAAATAATAAAATTATTACAGTTAAAAAGTGTTATAAGATCTCACCAATGTTTATCACTTTCATGACAAGGTTAGAAACTATCACACCACTTATAGATAAGAAATTATCACATGAAACCATAGCAGATCAACTAAAATAAGCATGAACTTCCACCTGTGCGTGTGCATATCATCTAAGGTGAAAAAACATTGAAGCCGGTATACCACGGTAGAGTAATTTTTTAAGGACAACTGTTAGAAACTATCACGCCACTTCTAGATAAGAAACTATCACATGAAACCATAGTACATCAACTAAAATAAGAATGAACTTCCACCTGTGTGAGTGCGTATCATCTGAGGTGAAAAAACATAGACGCTAATATACCATGGTAGAGTACTTTTTTAAGGACAACCATGTCCCCCATAATACACGAGGCAAAATAATAAAACTATTACAATTAAAAAGTGTTATAAGATCTTTACCAATGTTTATCACTTTCATGACAAGGTTAGAAACTATCACACCACTTCTAGATAAGAAACTATCACATGAAACCATAGCACGTCAACTAAAATAAGCATGAACTTCCACCTGTGTGAGTGCATATCATCTGGGGTGAAAAAACATAGAAGTCGCTATATCATGGTAGAGTCATCTGAAGATCTCATGGATAACGTAGGGTGGAAAAACTGGAAGAGATCAAGCCTAAACCAAAAGATATAAGCAAGAGAGCTCATCCAAGCAACATCAATGTACTCCTGAGAGGGTGGTCTAGAAGTAGTTTCCCTTCAAGAGGCAACAAGTATGTTATGAGTAAAGATTATACATGCACCATTGAGGAAGCTCCATGGCACTCATGTTGGATAGAAGCAATAACATATAAGTTGATTCAGTACTACCTAGCATATTGTTGTAGCGGCTACAACACCCTGCAAAATTTTGGCTTGCACTCAAATTTCGGAGCCTTCCTTGGTCTTTCCCTTGATTGTTGCAAACACTTAAGCTCATTTCACGAGCTTCCCCCAAGTTCTTTGAACCGTTTTGGATTAATTGTCATCTTTTGGCATGTTTGACTCATATGTCACGTTTCCGAACCTTTTCTGGTGGTTTCGAAGGTTGGTCTTTGTGTATATGAGTTGTCCTAGTCATGTAAACACATGTCGCACTCATACACAAAGTCTTGAGCACTGTCGCACAAGTGTCGTCACGGTCATCCAAACGTCTATCTCAAGTGTCGCACTTGTCGCTTTTTGCCATGACACAGTCACACAGAGGGTAATGCTTTGTCTTGTTGTTCCAGTGGTCTATATTGTCCTGTCATCGAAGTATGCTAAGTGTGTGATCACAGTTCAAGTTTATCACGAGTCTATCTCCCTCCCACACTCAGCAATTTTTGGAAAATCTTCTCGACTGGGCGACTCAGCTTCACCGGGCCCCAACTAAACTGCGCACTGCACAGTCTCAACCCTCATTGATGTGACCTTGCTGCCTGGATCTGCGCAGTGCGCAGTCACTGTCCTCCAGGGCAGTTGTACTGTGTAATTTCAGAGCCTAGCAGCCTTCCTTCACCCCCAGAATTGCGCAGTTGTCCCTCCTAGACTGGTTTGAATTGTCCACTTTGCACTTTCAGTCCTAAAGCTCTTCCATAGCCTGATAGAACCCCACAATGCGCAAAAAGCCCAGCCTCCCTTGGCCTCTAGAACTATGCAAATGTGTCCTCTAGTGCCCTCCCTCAGCCAGAGCTCACTAACCTCAAGAACTGCACAGATTTGTCCTCCAGGGCTCTCTGTTGCCCAATCCCCCTTGCCTCTGAAAATTGCACATAACTAATCTCTAAGGGCCTCATCTTGCATCACCCACTGTTGGCTTGAACTGCACAATCCACACTCCCAGTGGCCACTACGCAATTTCTTTCCCCAGTGGGGACTGTGTTATAAAGTTCCTCAGTCAAGCCTGAGTTGCGCTCTGCGCAGTCTCAGTGATCAAGCCCTCTCCCTGTCACCTAGAACTGTGCAATCCGCAATTACTGGATCCTCTCCCTCACCTTATCACTTGTCCCGGGCACAATTCATGGATAATAATGCATCATCTTAGACTAGGGAGTTTTCAGATTGATGTCGTCTCATCATGAGTGAATTGCAGGAAAAGGTACACTATCAAGTCATGGCGAGATGATGAAGAAGGAGGAGGAGGGAAGCATGCCTAAAGACTCACTTGTAGCTGAACGGACGAGTGGACCTACCAAGAGCAAGCAAAAGGAACACAAGTGTGCAACCACCTTCCAAAACTGAAGATCATTGAAGACCCTGCATCATTAAGCTATGCGGAGGAGAAGAGAAAGCATATCCAAGAACACATCTATCACTCAACAGTAATAGTGGCTTGACGTTGCCACATCATCAAGCCAGTCCATGCCAGCAGTGTCATGTCAAGTCATGTCATGAGTTGTCATATGCCACATCACTATTGTGAGCCATGTATATTGTAAATCAAATGTACTGTAAAGTGGAAGTCCAATGAATACACATGAATATGAAGAGTCATGTAAGTTGAAAAGTCATAGGAAGTTTAACAGTCATGAGGGTAGTCAAAGAATCACAAGAGGAAAGCATCACCCCTTGGTTATATATACACCCTCATTGAGCAGACGACTTTTCACCTTAGCTACTCCTACAACGCATTTGAGAGACCAGCGAGTTTTTTGAGGAGCAAGGAGTGGCTCCAATGTCCCACTACCAGGGCTAATGATGTACAATATAAATATGTGTCTTGGAACTTTTGCTTAATAACAGAAGCCTTTTCAGGCCAGCACCTTCTTCATGCATGAACTACGGATGTTTGTAAGACTATTCTATGAACGTTTGTATTTCATGTTTGCTTTCACATGTACTAAGATAGTTGAACTATTTCGGTTATTTTAGTGTTTATCTTGTTGAGGATGTGTTGTAATGGTTGTTATGGTTGTCTCATCCTTGTGGACTATTCCGCAGGATACTAGACAGATCCTTCTTCGCTTATTGGTTGTAACAACTATTGCATCCGCTGTGGACAATTCCGCTGGATGTTAGACAGATATCCCCTTGTTTGTTGGTTGTAACAACTGTCGCATTCGTTGTGGACTATTCCCTTGGATGTTGGACAGGTCCTTCCGGTTCGTGTGTGTCTCTCCCTGGGTGGTACTATTAGCTCTCACTTAGAGGCTCGCCTTTTCTCCCGCCTTTTGCAGAAAGAGAACCTAGACACAATTGCGGTGCACACACTTGCTTTTCGAAGATACCATTGCATCACTCTCTTGTGCTTACAGCTAGAGCCAAGGCAAATCTTTAAGGATTTGGCAACCGGGCCTTTATACCAGATGGGACTCCTACACCGAGGTCTGATTGGGACTTCATATCGGGGAGATCCCCTGAATGTTGGCGGGTCCAGCACCATCAACACATATGAACAGTCAAAAGACAACCAATGCATGCATAATTATAGATATCAGTTGCTAGTGTTTCATATGTTGTCTGAGGTTGAAATGGAAGATTGTAGGTCTGAGATTTTGAAGCTTCACAACTTGCTCTAGAACAATTAGTAAAGTACAACTGCGATTTATGTTTGAACTTTGAAGCTGTACATTATTGCACCATCTAAAGCTGGAAGTGCATATCCACATATAACAACTACAAATATAAAGTTCAATTGTACCATGGTTATATGAGAACCAATTTTCTCAATAATACTGGATGCTCTTATCTATTTTGATTCTGACGTTTATGTAGCTTACGAATTCAGTGTGTATATCCTGTTATTTTGGAATATCATTCAGATTGCCCATTCAGTATGGAACAGATCCCCAAACTGGTTCAACGGCCAGTTCAATGCACTCTGGCAGTCTGACTGGCCAAACCAGCTGCTACCAGTTACAGTTTGGGCAGTTTTAAAAACACTCGTTGATTCAGTATGGTATGTACGTAATTTGATAGTAATGTCTTTGCTTTGTTCTGAATTTTATCAAGTTTTGTCCAATATGGTTCTGTTTTCAGCATATATAGGTAAATATATGTATATAGGGACAACAGTCAGTGAGTCACAATCCCAATTTTGTAGAGGACTGGTTATAAAGGATATACTTGAAGCTCAGTTTCAGAGTCATAAATATATATGCGAAATATTTTTCTGATCCAAAAAAAGAATTCCAGACATCATTTCAAAATCAAAAAACATATAATCTTCAGCACAAAAGAGAGCAAAGAGCCAGGATGCTCAGTGACAGACACTTAAGGACTTGAATTGAGTTTGATTCACAGTGACTCTGCACTTATTAGGTGCCCAGTTTCTAGCAACAATAAAAAGCCTTGTACCTGACTAAAGGGGTCTCACAAATGAAACTCCTCTAGTCCTGGTTACCCACGAAAATCTACAAACAGCACCCTTGCACCAGGCATGACCTAAGATGCTCGGTGCATGCAACCCCATGTTTTGACACCTGGTGGATACGAAACACCTAAACATAACATGAGCTGCAAACTCAAAGCACCCATAACCCAAATTTGTCAGCATATTGCTTGAGCTATGGAGGAGTATACGAAGATTTATTTCTGTATTCTGCACCCTTAAAACTAGGCAACAGGTTAACTCCCACTATAGCTAACAACGAGCACCCTCTAAAAACAAAATGGCATAGCTGTTAATTAGCAAGCCAATTTGCAGCAAGGGAAAAAATGCAAAAGAAAACTAACATCTAGTCACACTCATGGTTCACAAAACAACCAAAAGGCAATCTCAGGCCATCATAATACCTAAGGGACATGTAGTAGGCCACTGCCACGGTTTAAATTGCGAAATTGAACAAGAAGAACAAATTCTTTGCCAAAAATAAATTCGCCATATTGATTATATGCATACCCGGAGATGTCCAAGGTCGTTTATTCACAGCCACGTTGTAGATGCGAAGCACAAATGTCGCAACTGGTGGCTGGTCCTTCGAACTGCGGCTGGGCTCGGGGAACAAACGAACATGTAGATAGCGGTTCTTCTCCACGGACAGATGCCTAACCAAATGATATTAAAACATGAATTTTAAGAAACAAAATTAATCACTCCTTCAATGCAATGAGGCGTTTGTGCGGAGAACCGAACTCATGACCACAAATACCCAATTTCCGTTGTGATCTTGAAATCCATGTTATGCATGTAATCAAGTACTTTAAACAAATAAACCACCGACTGTCAGAATCCTCTTTGTCCGGACTGAAAAAGAGTGTGCGTGCGTACAAAAAGAGGGGATTATGCTCACCAATTCCAGAGACCCATCTTGAATGGGTCTGACCTCCGGTAAGAACATGAAAGCAAGTTCTCAATTTTCCACTGAGCAAGCCGTGCGGTTGTCTCCACCTTTGAGTCGCTCATCCTTACTTCCACCGTATCGATTTTAATCTATACATTTGTGTTTACAATAAATGTAGTGCCTAGTGACTTTGTGGCAAACCGTATGGACAGAGTTTGAGGCCCATATGAATATTGTAAGGCGCTGTTAATTTCGGAAGGACTTCTCTTTCTGTTGTGAGAAATTTCAAGGGCTGAATATTTTAATTTATGAGACCTGAAAGCATAAGTGGTGCAAAATAGTCAGACCGTGTCACAGGGCATAGACTAACAATAGCACCAGAACGTCATTATCCACATTTTTATGTTTATATTTTTCTCGCATAAATAGCATTTGGTTTTCAGGTCAAGGTTCTTGAACAAGATTTAATCTACGCTGAATTTGTTTTTTTGGTAAAATCAGAAAACCCGCCGATCCCGGCCCCGGCTTTGGCCGGTGTGGGGTCAATCCACTCTATGCAGAGCACTGAAGTACATGGGAAGCATCTTTTTGGACGTACAATTAAAGTAGGGATGGAAGCGTCCTTATAGATGTAGAATTGACCTTGAACTTTCAAGGGCTGAATATTTTAATTTATGAGACCTGAAAACAACACATGCTTTAGAGATAACTGCGTTGTACTTTGAATTGATTAATATATAAATATTTGTGAGCTTAGATTTATGTTGAATTTGAATTGATTAATATATAAATATTTGTGAGCTTAGATTTATGTTGAATTTGAGGGGCTATTTTAGTATTTTGAGTGATTATATTATTTATTACAATATATTTTTATGGAATAAAATTTGTTAATAATTTTTTAGATACGTTTATAAATATTAATCTACAATTTGTCTATAGTGTTTTTGGTCTCACCAGCTGAAGGAACTGACCCTTTTTGCTCTGCACAATCCTGGCAAGACTGAATCGCCCTTCTAGCCAATTGCGTCAAGCTTACCTGGTTGAGTAGGATGACGTGGCTCTTCGTGAACCTCTTCGGCCTCTCTATGCCTCTATGTTGGCCCTCTTTCTGGCTCGAAATGATGACGCAGAGCCTCTGCGTCATTCCTTCTCTGCTACTTTCTGCTTAGGAATAGCATTTGGTTTTCAGGTCAAGGTTCTGGAACAACATTTAATCTACGCTGAATTTGTTTTTGGTAAAATTAGAAAAACCCGTCGACCCCGGCCTCGATTTTGGCTAGTGTGGGGTCAATCCACTCTATGTAGAGCACTGAAGTACATGGGAAGCATTTTTTTGGATCGGGGCAGGTACAGGAGCCAGCGTGAAGATGAGTTCTGTATAGACATCTTCCCATAACTCTCTATGTTTTCCATGACTGATACAGGCACTACGATGCGCCACAAGCGGCCACGATCCACAGTTTTCTTGTATGATCTATTATATTTTCTTAATATAACATAAGCGGCCACGATCCACAGTTTTCTTGTATGATCTATTATATTTTCTTAATATAACATGATGCTTTTTCTTCTGAAAAAAACAAAAAAAAAAAACAAAACAAAACAAAACAAAACAAAACAAAAAAACAAAACAAAACAAAACAAAACAAAAAAAAAAACAAAACAAAACAAAACAAAATAAAAACAAAACAAAAACAAAAACAAAAACAAAAACAAAAAAACAAACAAACAAACAAAAACAAACAAACAAACAAACAAACATTTTTTTGGATGTATAATTAAAGTAGCGATGGAAGCGTCCTTATAGATGTAGAATTGACATTGAGTTGAATCAAGTATTTAGGATGTACTGTGATTGCAACAAAAAGGAGGAGGTATACTTCACACTTTGCTATTTAAGAGAAGCTTAGTCTTAAAGAATTTTAAAAAATTACAAATTAGTTCGGAAAATAATGGAAATTCTAGAAAGATTATAATAAATTTTGGCAAACTATTTTGAAAATTTGGGTTACGGTTGTCTTAGTGTCTTAGTGGTTCATGGTTCTGACAAGAAAATTGTCATCGTGGCAAATTAGTGGTTCATGGTTCTGGTAAGAAAATTGTCATCCTCGCAAATTTGTCCGTGTTATTATTTTTTGAAAATTTTTACTACATTCAAACAAGAAAATTGTCATCCACACAAATTTGTGATTTCTCTAGACAAAAGTATTGTAATTTTCTTTTGTTTCTCAATTTACATTTTGATTAAATATAATATTATATTTTAAATTTTTTTTTTAATTATTTTTATTTTTTATTATTAATTTTTTTTAAATTTTGGTAAAAAAATATGTTTTTATATTATAAGTTTAAATTATTAATTTCCCCCGAATCGGGTGAATATCAAGCCATTAATGCATTTAATTAGGTGTGACGGCGCTCAGCCTTGCCAACGCCTGGCCTGTGCTCATATCAATGTCCCGACTTGGCACATGAAGACTCACCTAAGGCGAGAGCTGGTCCGCCTGCAGAATGAATTAAATGCTCACTCCGGCCGAGACAGGGCAGCTGTTGGTTTAAGCATGGCGCATTCGGCCTTCAACTCCACTGTTCGCACCCCGTCCTCTAGCCTCTGCCTGGTCCTTGCAAGAATCCCCTGCAGTGGAACGGTTTCAGGCAATCACTGTTGGTTCCTGTTGGCTCTTATTTTTGGAATTGGGTCCCCTTTCTCCCTTTCCCAGCCTTGCTCTTTCAATCCTGCTCAGGATCCCACTGTGAATTCTCGACTTCCCTTTAAAGAGCCCCATTCTACTAAGCTTCCCCTTCGCCGCTCAGCCATGGTCCGTCACCGCATGGCAAGCCATCATGGTGGGAGCCGTGGTGGTCGAGCGCGTTCTCAGGCTGCTCATTTCGTGGATCAGCCTCCTTCCCCTACTTCTCTGCCTTCTTCTCGAGCTAATTCTCCTCCTCCCGGCCTGTCCCACAGACCCTTCCCGCACAATGCTTTCCAGTCGACTCATTTTAAATTTCAGAGCAACCTGAACAGGTCCATAATCACACCCAATATCACCATCATCTTCTTTGAAGAAGAAGCTCAGCCTCTTGTTCCAGCGCGTACCTCGGCAGAGCATTCTCAGGGCACTTGTAGAATTGCGGGCAACCATAGCTCTGAGCAGAACCTGGCAGAAGAAGGCAAGGTGGAAAGGCATGGCGGACAGCATGAGGAGGGTGACTCTCCAGGCGACACTCGACCACCAGGTGGCAGCTCTCATGGCGCCACTGTTTCGATGGCCATTGCGGGCAGCTCAAGCGGCACCCGTCCCGCGTTGGACCCTCCAGGTGGCAGCGGGGCTGGTGACGTGGCGGGGGATGGCAAAATCTGGTATGGCAATGCTTGCCTCGTCGTTGAGGAGCCACCGGACCAAGACGTCCCCATGTGACGCCACTTGGACCCCCTCATGTCTTCTCTGAGTTTTTTCTTTGCTCACTGGTTTGGTTCGGCTGTTCATGGTTTGGTGGTTCTGTTTATGTTTTTATGGCTCAATAGTCTGTGGTTCTATTGCTGACGTGTACAACATTTCTGTCTTTCAGTGTCTGTATCGACTGCTTCAAAGGGGGTTATCCCAAATCCTCATTTTGGTTCTGTCGCTGTATTCCAGCTCATATGTATGGTTTTTTGCTCACTGTAACTGGTTTTCCCAGTTATGGGACAGTTTTGATGACTTGGAGGCACTCAAATGCTCTCGGCTGAGGCTTCTACCTCTCTGTAATTTTACTCTTCTTTCCTTTTAATAGAATTAGTCTTTACAGAGAAAAAAAAAATATATATATAAATATATATATATATATATATATATATATATATAATTTCTAAAATTTGAATCTATTTGTTTTTTATTCAAATACCTTTTAAATAACTTTACCCAAAATAATATTTGTAAATTAAATAAATATATATATATATATATATATTAAATAAAATACACCTTCAATTAATTAGAATGATGTTAAATATAATTATTTATATATAATATATAACAAACTTTCAATTAGAAAAATAAAAAATATATCTATTATATATTATTAAAAATTAATTATTTTTCCAAATTTAGTTATAAAAAAAAACATAAATATAATATATAAAATATACTAATGAATAGTTAATTAAATAGGAATTATTTAATAAAGAGACACATCATTAAGGATAATGATCATCTTGTGAAGAGGGTAATGCCTAGATATATAAGGAGATCATTACTCTCATATTAATCATCTCACTTTATATTCAAATATTTTTATATATAAATTATTTATCTTACAATGGATGTCCTTGTTTTCAAAGTATTTTGAAGATTATTGTAGGTTGCGAACTTTGTTCGTTACATTGGTATCAAAGCAATTTTCTAAGTATATGAATTTTGTTCGTTACATTGGTACCAAAGCATTTCTCTGAGTATACAAACTTTATTTCTTACATTGGTATCAGAGCATTAATCTGAGTATACAAATTTTGTTCATTATATTGGTATCAAAGTCGCGTTCTCTGATTCAGGTCTTTGGCTATCAAAAATTGTCAACTTTGTTGTCATTAAGGCGTTTCGCTACAAGCTATTGGTTGTTCTCCATATTTCGCAATTAGGCATTTGGCCATAAAATTAATTTAAAAAAATAGTTGAAAAAAAAAATAATTATATATTAAAAAAGATTAAAAAAATTATAGAAAATTAAAATAAAATATATCATAAACTAAAAACAAACTTATATTAAAAAAAATTATAAGCCAAAAAAAATATTAAATTTGAAAAAAAAATAATGAAAAAAAAATAATAATAATATATATAAAAAGGTGGCAGTCACAACCCCAAATTGCATTCAGTTGCATCGTTCGACCTCTACAAGGAATCTCCCCAACAACCGCCATTTTGTTGTCGCAATACCCTCTTTCAAGCAGCGACACTCCCGCGACAAGCAGCCCTCAACACGGCCACTTCTCTGCCATTCCAGTCCAATGCAATCTGTTAGCCGCCGAAACAAGCATCAATTGGCACCCTCGTCACTCAACCGATCGCAACTCTCTACATTAACAGGCCCACGAGTCGCAACCTCTCACTTACAGCCACTTTGCTAACATCGTCGACTTTCCACCACTCGCGTGTCACCCGATTTCTCATCCTAGCAGCCCGTTCGTAGCTTCCGCTCTGTCGCTTCAGGAAAACCACTCTACAATCCTTCAACATGATTTGTGGCTTTGTTTTATTGTTTGGGTACAATCGATCTATAAATAACCACATGCCATCCAAATCAGTAGGCACCGTTCAATTTATTCAATAGCCAAATTCGGAACCAACGTGTACATACATCACACAAATACAATTAAACTATTGAATGACCTATGGCATCCATTAAATTGTAAGAAAATCATTGTTTATTCCCTAGTGTTACGAGTATTTAATTCCATCGCGTTCATACCCTATTGCTATTTTCGCTCCAACCGATGAGTATAAAAAATTATTTCGTCATTTCTGAAAGGATGAGTATAAAAAATTATTTCCTCATTTCTGAAAGGGTGAACCGGTGCAATTTTTTTTTTTTTAACCACATGGTGAAACGGTAACTATCAAGCCTAATCCAGGAGAGACCCGGGATCAAACCTCATATTTGGCCTAAAATACCAAGAGTATATCCAACCACCTGTAAGTCGGGTATACTAAGATCCTATGATTTTAGCAAGAGCAGACTCAGCGGTTTGGGGAATCCGCCCCTCTAGCCACCACCATAACAGGTCACTATACTCCGTGAGATTTGAACTTCGGTCTCCTGGGCTTCGCCCAAGAGAACCTACCGTCAAACCGCACATCACTGCACAACGGGTGCAATTTTAATTAGTGGAAGCGAACAAATAGTAAGGGTATATGCTATAATTAGAAAAATGGATTATTACAAAGTGTAATTTAAATGTTTAAAAAAATTATAAAGAAAGTTTGAATACTATTTAAAATTAAAGCCATAATTTAAAAACTAATAATAATAGTAATATTATTTTTGAATTTATGGTCGGAGAATCCACAGTAAGAGAATTTTTACACCAACGTTTCGAATCCCAAATGGGATCCATCATCAGGGAAAAGAGAAAGATGATAAAGATGATAAAAGGAGAGCCAGAAGGAGGAGATAAATACTCAAGAGGGAAATAATAAGGAAGGAACAGCACAGGTCGGCCAGGGAGATTAATAATGAAGCTTAAAATTAAAAATAAAATAAAACAATAATTTTTATATAAATTAATATCATTTTAAATTAAGACCTAAAAACAAAACTATTTAAATAACCTAACACTTTATATTAATAACTAAAAACTTAATATATATATTAAAATTAATAATATAAACCTAATAACTATCTAACACTGAAATTTATATGACCTAATACTTTTTAGGGCTTAATCCAAATGAAACCTACAATTATATAACCTGAAAAAATTAATATTAAAATCCATAAAGATTAGTCTAAATAATAGAATTAATAATAATATTAGTATATTAATACTTATAAGCCTTTAAAATATATAATAGTATTAATATATAATAATATTAATAACTAAAATTTTTATTAAACTATCATGGAATTAAACGTAACTATTAATATCTATAAGACTTAATAAATATAATATAATAGAATTAATATATAATAAATAGTTAATATTAGTTAATTATAATGATAATAGAATTAATATATAACATATATTATTATTGATTAATATTAAAATAAATAGAAATTGAATATAATATATATTAATTTTATTAAAGTATTCATATCAAAATCACATTACTATTTGCATAACCTAAGGATTATATAACTATATTTATAAAACTTAATCTATATAAAGACTTAATATTATATATCATAAAGTCTCAAATAATATTAACATTCCTAGAACTTAATAAATAAAAACTTATAAAACCTCATCTAAATTCTAATACCTATATCACTATCTATATAAATTAAAGCTAATAAAACCTAACAAATATCTAACTTATATAATAAAGCCTAAATTATATTAAAACCTATAATAAAGCCTAAGCTATAATAAAACATGAGAATTGAAAAGGGACAGGGAGGAAAAACTAACCTGCTAGACGACTTACCTGGGGTTGGGCTGACGCTTCTTGATCTCACTGATGAGGGGAAGCCAGCTTCCGCTGATCTCCAAACCGCTGTCTCTGTTTAGATTACAAGGATGTTTCAAGATTTCGAGGGCTTCTCTGATTTTCCGTTTCTGATACTGCTCTTCTCTTGCGATAATTGATGCGCTTTCTAGGCAGATGTGGTGTTTAGTCTTCGAGGAGTGCTTTGCCGAGGCTGAGGTACGAGATCTTCCATTCCTAATGTCAGCACCATGCTCTTTCAGTCTTGTCTGGAGGGAGCGACCAGTTTCACCTATGTAGCTTTTCCCACACGAACAGTCTATTTTATAGACTCCTTTGAGCTGCTGCTTGTCAATATCATCCTTAACAGAGTTTAAACTTTGTCTGATGGTACCGGGAGCTGAGAATTGAGTAACAATGTTTTTCTTTCTTAGGATTTTTGCCATTTTATCTGTGACTCCTTGGATATAAGGTAGAAAAACCTTACCACCTTGAGGTTGATCTTGCTCTTTAGGTATGGGAGATGACAACCTCATTTCAGCTTTCTTTATGGCTTTTTTAATCTCATGATCCTTGTAGCCCAAATTTTTGAAAGTTGAAACTAAATGCTTCTTCTCTTCGTTTATATGCTCTGAGTCAGAGATTCGGAGGGCTCTAATGGCAAGAGTGTTCAGGACGCCAAGCTTTTGCGCTGGGTGATGGTGGGAGTCTGCATGAAGGTAACTCTCTGTGTGAGTTGTCTTTCTGAAAACCTTATGGCCCAAAGAGCCATCATCTTTTCTGATGATGAGAATGTCCAAGAAAGGAATGCTCCAATTTTCTTCAAGTTCCATTGTGAATTTTATATCAGGGGAGATGGAGTTAAGGTGATTGAAAAACATGTCGAGTTCTGCTCTACCATGGGTCCATTTTATATTAGTGTCATCGACAAAACGCTTCCACCAAGCTGGTTTTAAAGGATAAGAGTTTAAGGCCTTCTTCTCAAAATATTCCATGTATAAGTTGGCTACAATCGGCGAGAGGGGTGATCCCATTGCTACACCAGATGTCTGTTCATAGAATGCTCCTTGGAATGTGAATACAATTGACCTTAAGCAGACTTCAGCCAGTTTTGTGGTCTCTGGATCGACGACACTTCTTATAACCTGAATGGCTTCATCAAGAGGAATCTTTGTGAATAAGGAGACCACGTCAAAGCTCACCAGGATGTCATCCTTTTCCATTCTTTCGTTTTTAATAAGATTCACAAAGTCGTGTGAGTCTTTAATGAAGGAGTCAGTGTTTCCAACTAGGGGTTTTAGAATCTTGGCGACATATTTAGCAAGCTCATAGGTTGGGGAGCCAATGGTATTAACTATCGGTCTAAGGGGGACCCCCTCTTTATGGATCTTAGGTAATCCATAGATTCTAGGGATGGTTTCGCAAGAGGGTGTTAATTTCTTCTTCATGGGATTACTGTCCACACATATCCATTTGTGTTATGTTGAAATTATACATTAGTATTAATATTTTAATACTTTGAAAATCATGTTTCTAGATTTGATGTTTTAACGCTTCTATGATTTTCTCGTTCCGTCTACGTGTGGATACATTGACTAAATATTTCAATAGGTGCATAGTCAGTGAATTGAATGATGAGAGGAATGGTATTTACCCGAAATGGTGTTTTCTATTAATCAAAGGAAAAAAAATCGGGACAACAAAAAATCCGGATGGCGAAATTATCTTTGTAACGTGTTTCAGACACAAAATAGTAGCAGGTGGTGATTTCCATGGAAATAAGTCAACAATATTTGAAATAGCTAGTATAGTGAGGAAAAAAAACTATTTCCTGTGATACAAACAAAAAAATAACTTTGTTCTGATTGTTTTTTTTTTTGAAAGTAAGCATGTCTAAATTATATCAACTAAGACAAATTTATAGTATGTACAATCATGAGTTTCTTCTCTGCCTCAGAGCAAGGAAACCAGAGAGATGAGACAAGAGTTCTCTACCCTTGGAGGGGGAAACCAAAGTTAATATTGTTTACATTGTTTTTCAAAAAATATAAAACCATATAAAATGCACAAGAGGGAAAGGCCTCATGGTCCCTGGATAGTGGACTGATATAGAGCGATAGCTTCGCATTAAGGCAGAGCCAAAATATCCTTAGTCTCAAAATTGGCACTCTTTGGCCAAGCAACAACTGTGCTATTATGTTGGAAAATTCCAGAGAAAAAGAGTCTTCCAAAATTCATTGATCGAAAGGAGAAGGAAAAACAGACCTGGGTTTGCTCAGGAAGCTGATGAGTGATGAGAGATGCTATGAATCCAGATAGAGGCTGATCTAGAGCCACCGTGCGCTTGAGAAGTGCCACGAGCTTTCCACATGTCAAACTCCTCCAATATATACTCCACAATGAAGCATTCGTAAGGGCTAGGCCTAGGTGGGGAAGAAGATGGAACATTAGGTGCGATGGGAGGTGAGGGAGCTCTGCCAGGAGGAGGAGGGGGACAGCTTGCAAGAGGGGAGTGCTTAGAAGACCTAATCGATGAGGGGACACTGGGAGGATAATCAATGTGCAGGTCCATGAATGCAATCCAGTTCAAGGAGGTGGACGAGTGGATAAGGAGCACCGAGAGCTCTGCAATTTGATGGGTGGCTGTTATGAAACCAGCTCAAGAAAAAGAGAGAAAAGATAGATCAATGCCTTAAAATTCAGCCTCTTCGAGGGGGCAACCTCCTTTACATTACATAAATGAACAATTCTTGGATGATTCAAATGACAAAACCTACTTTCTATATATAGGAGTCTAAGGAGTCACAATATAACCCAGCCGACCTAACAATAATAATATAAAGCCACAAAAATAACAATAAAGGGATTCTATGCGGCACAGTAATAACAATATGGGGGCAATAGGGGCACAACAATATTAATAAGGGGTATAACTACAATAGTAATGGGGTAATCACTAGTATTATAGGGACCCAACATGCCCCTCGCCTTCAAAAAAGTCTTGTCCTCAACGCTTGAGTAGTTGGATGCTTCTGTATAAAATTCTCATCCTCCCATGTGGAATCTTCAGCAGATAAGTTCTTCCACTTGATATGATACTCTGAAATTGATTGATTTCGTAGCTGTCGAGTTCTTGTTTCTGTGACTGCTTCTGGTTCCAATATAATTTTTCCTTCCTTGTCAAGTTCTAGCAATATTGTTTGAACTGGGAGCTTA
>APFE031249243.1:3597-22036 GCA_000404065.3 Pinus taeda
GAGAGTAATGTTCACTTGCCTCTTTGAGGGGGCAACCTCCAATAGAGCAGAGCTCGATTACAAAATAAGACACGATGCTCCTCGCAGGGAGTTTCTATCCTTTATATATGACTCCTACGTGCAATACCACGGGCCAATACCGTATATTACTAATACCATCTATCTAATACTACGGCCCATTTGCAACTAACTGTGGTTCCGTTATTAATTGCGGATTAACCACTTACAATTATTAATATGGGCTTTATTGACTCTTAACTATGACGTGGTCCCATTACATAGATAAGGGGGTTAGGGTGGGACCCTAACAATAAGCGGGGAAAGGTGTGTTACCTATTTTTATGCATATTTTCCTTTATAAAGGTTTTATAATACTTATAGTGCCGTTTTGAAGGTTTTATGTGGTAAATCCAAAAGAACCAAGGTTAAAGAGGAGTGGTTATATATATGCGGGAGTAAGGATTTAAAGGGTTATAAAGTTATGATAGGAAGAGACGATGAAGGGCAAGCCTGGGTTACTGTAATGAATAATTCTGCAGAGACTGGTTAAAGGGCTGTAGCCATTAAAGTTTGAAGATTGGTTCACGTAGGCATTGGACGACATCATTTTTTGTATCAGAACATGTTTTTTTTCCTTCTCTTAGTAGAGATGGAGGTAGGAAGAAGGGGACGAGGAAGAGACATCAGAAGAGAAACAGATGAAGGATTAAGAGAAGAGATTAGAAATTTAACTGCATGTTTGGTAGCGGTGGAAGCACGGAGGTGTAGAGAGCCGAAAAGTGGGGATTATAGTGAGGAGGAAAACATAGCCGCGACAGATGGGTCAGATGATGAAGGACAAGAAATTAAGCTATTGAAGTCAGTTTCATTGGCTAGCAGCAAGCCAAAACTAGAGCTATCTAATTATGATGGCAGTCTGTCCACAAAGGCCTTGTTAGATTGGATAAGTGAATTAGATAAATTTTTTGAATATGAAGAAATCAAAAAAGACAAGAGGGTTAGGTTTGCTGTCACCAAATTGAAGGGACATGCAACATTGTGGTGGGATAGTGTATAGGCAGAAAGGAGGAGATTAAACAAACCCTTGATTAAAATTTGGGACAAGATGGTTGCAAAAATGAAGAGCAAGTTTCTGCCTAAATATTATCAAATTTCCCTTTACAAACAGGTATAGAACCTGAAGTAGAGAATGATGACTATGAAGGAATATACTGAAGAATTTTATAAAATTAATCTGAGAGCTGGTTATGTAGAAGATACCCCTGAGAAAACAACGAGGTTTGTGAATGGGCTACAGATGGAGATCCTAGATGAAAATATAATTATTTCCCCTAAAACCATGGAGGAAGCTTATGAGAGTGCTTTGAAGGTGGAGGAAAAGATTGCTAGGAAACAAAATGCCAAAAGAGGACATGGTTCTGGTAGAGGTCAAGGACAAACTTTTGGCAGAGGTAGGACTGCCAACAACAATGAAGAAGGTAGTAGTTCAAAGACTTCGGGACAGAGAGAAAGGGAAGGTAACACCAGAGGAGGAACGCCATACCAACGAGGAAGAGGTAATGGCAGAGGTAGAGGAAATGCCTATCAGTGTGACAAGTGTCACAAGTGGGGACACAGTTCCTTTGAATGTCCTGAAAATGAACAAACTGGGCAGAGGGGAGCATATGTTGCTCAGCCTGATGAAGCAGATGCATTGCCACACGAGGTGGAAAATATGCCAGAAACCAGGGAAGCCTTGGTGTTGAACAAGGTATTATTAAAACCAGCTAAAGAAGTAGCTGATTAGACATAGAGGAAAGCATTGTTCTGGACTGTATGTAAGACGCACGGAAATGCTGTAAATTGATTATTGACAGCGGGAGCAATGATAATTTGGTAGCTATGGAGATGGTGGAGAAACTGGGTTTGAAGAGAGCAAAACACCCAAATGCATACAAGATGTTGTGGTTGCAGAAGGGACACCAATTGTTAGTTGATGAACAATGCGAGGTAGATTTTCAGATAGGCAAGTACAAGGATAAGGTAACTTGTGACATAATGCTGATGGACATGTGCCATATTCTGCTGGGCAGACCATGGCAGTACGATAGGAAGGTAGTCCATGACAGAGTGGAAAATTATTACAGATTTGTTAAAGATGGGATAAAGCATATCTTGGTACCCATGAAAGAAGAGGAGACAACAGAAACAAGTGGGACGAAAGCATTGTTGCTAGGAGGAAAGGAGTTTATGCGACAGATTGAGGAGAGTGAATTGGGTTATGCAGTTGTGAGAAGACCAAGGGTAGTGTTAGCACACACGAACCTTACTGATTTACCTGAAGAGATATAGAACATGCTGCAAGATTTTAGTGATATTGTGGTAGACGATCTACTAGACAAATTACCACCAAAGCGGAGCATTAGTCACCATATTGATTTTATTCCAGGAGCCAGTTTGCCAAACAAGGCTGCCTACCAGATGAGTCCAAAGGATAATGAAGAAATCTAGAAGGAGGTGTATGAATTGTTGGACAAGGATTGATTCGGAAGAGTTTAAGCCCTTGTGCAATTCTGACTATTTTAGCTCCCAAGAAAGGAGGCGAGTGGATAATGTGCACAGATTCCCGATCCATTAAAAAGATCACCATCAGGTACATATTCCCTTTACCTTGGATGGATGATATTACGGATTTTTTGAGTGGAGCAATGTACTTTCCAAAGATAGACCTAAAAAGCGGCTACCACCAAATCAGAATTTGAGAAGGTGATGAGTGGAAGACATCTTTCAAGACTAATGAAGGCTTGTATGAATTGCTGGTTATGGCATTTGGGTTAAGCAATGCCCCTAGCATGTTCATGTGATTGATGAACGAGGTTGAAGGAATTCATTAGTAAATTTGTGATTGTGTATCTGGATGATATACTTATATTCAACAAGACAAAGGAAGAACATTTTCAACACGTGAGGTATGTATTGGAAAAATTGTAGCAGAATAAATTACTGATAAATTTGAAGAAATGTTCTTTTTTCAAGAAAGAGTTAATTTATTTGGGATTCGTGATTTCTGAGAATGAAATAAAAATGGATCCAGAAAAGGGTGCAGCCATAGCTAGTTGGCCATCTCCCAAAAGTTTGTTTGAGGTAAGGAGTTTCCATGGATCGGCAAGTTTTTATCGGAAATTTATTAAAAATTTCAGTGGGATTTGTGCACCCATGTTGGACACCATTAAGAAGAAAAATTAGCCTTTCCATTGGACAGAGATGGCAGAGAAGAGCTTTCATTTACTCAAAAGGAAGATTATCGAAATACCAATTTTGAGGTTACTAGATTTTAACAAAATTTTCCAGGTTCATTGTGATGCTAGTGGGACAGCCATTGGTGCAATACTCAGTCAAGAGGACAAGTCAGTAGCCTATTTCAGTGAGAAACTAAATGAAACTAGGAAGATATACATGTCTTATGACAAATAATTTTATGCAGTGGTTGAAGCGTTAAAGCATTGGAGACATTATTTGGCTAATGAATTTGTCTTACTTTCAGATAATTCTGCATTGCAGTATATTATGCAGTAGCATAAGCTGAACCATAAACATGCAAAGTGGGTGGAGTACTTGCAGAGTTTTACGTTTGCGTTGAAACATATCAATGGTCAAGCCAACAAAGTGGCAGATGCATTAAGCAGGAGGAATTTGATCCTACAGGAGAGTACAATGCAAGAATTAGGATTTGAACATCTTAAGGACTTGTATGAGGCAGATGGAGATTTTAAGGAAGCTTATGAAGCTTGCAAAAATCCCTTGTTCAAAGATAACAGTTCATGGCTAAATTATAATATGCACGAAGGATTGTTGTTCAAAGGAGGGCAGTTGTGTATTCCGAAATGTTCTAAGAGATAGAACTTAATCCAGGAAAAGCATAATGGAGGTTTAGCCGGGCATTTTGGCATAAACAAGACCTTGGATCAGTTGATCCACTTTTACTATTGGCTGAAGATGTGCAGAGATGTACAAAGGTTTGTAACTAGATGCAAAGTTTGTCAGCTTGGAAAGGGACACAACCAAAACACAAGGTTGTATACGCCCTTAACCATTCCGAACAGACCATGGGACTCAGTCAGTTTAGACTTTGTCTTAGGTCTGCCGAAGACAACGGGAATTTAATTCCGTCATGGTGGTGGTGGATCGTTTCACAAAAATGGAAAATTTCATTCCATGCACGAAAACTAGTGACACCACACATGTAGCACATTTGTTCTTTACCGAGATAGTCAGATTACATGGCTTGTTGAAGTCTATTATTTCGAACTGAGACGTTAAGTTTACAAGGCATTTTTGGTGAACCCTAGGGAAGAAATTAAACTCCAAACTAAACTTCAGTCAAATTATCATCCACAGACCGATGGTCAAACTGAAGTAGTGAACTGAAGTCTAGGTAACTTATTGAGGAGTTTGGTTGGAGAAAATTCTCGACAGTGGGATCGTGTGCTTGCACAAGCGGAATTTGCTTATAACGATTCACCCAACCGGAGCACAAGAAGTAGTCCTTTCCAGATCCTATATGGAATGTACCCACGTGGAGTTCATGAGTTATGGGATTTGGGACAGTTGGAGTGCAGGAGTGCTGACAGTGAAGACTTTACAAAAGGCAATCAACGGTCTTCATGAACAGGTGAAATTAAAATTATAAAACAACAACCAAAGATACAAGAAGAAGGAAAATTTGAAAAGGCGGGAGGTACAATTCAACGTAGGAGATGTGGTATTAGCACACCTACGCAAGGAGAGGTTTCCTAAAGGTGAATACAAAAATTTTAAATGGAAAAAGTTGGGCCTTGCAGGATTCTTCAGAAGTTTTCTGCGAATGCTTACAAACTGCAATTACCCCCAGGTATTGGAATTTCACCCATTTTCAATGTGGCAGATTTGTATCCCTACATTGCGGCAAATGACGAAGATAGTTTGGAAAGACGAACACGGGACACCTAGAAAGAGAATGGTATGTGGATTAAATAAATGCCCCCAACAAAACCTCTAGAGATTGAACAGATCCTAGATACCCAGGTGGCTAGACAGACTCGACAGAACGAATATTTGCAGTACCTAGTCAAGTGGAAGGGTCATCCTATTGAAGATAGTTCTTGGATAGATGTTGGCCAAATTCAAAGCGCTGGGTACTCCATTGAAGAGCTCATGGACAAGAGCCATGAATTTCATTTACCTCGGGAGCCTGATGCAGGTGCATCTGAATGAAGAGGCGACAGCTGGGAAGCATTTTTGTTCTGTTTTAATTTGTTTCATTTTAAATTAAGGCTGAATCAACCATGGTTAGTTCTTAAATTAGGAAAACAAATTAAGTTAGGATTAGTTAAGAACTGTTTGAAGAAACTGTTGAGAAACTGTTTCATAACTGAGGAATAGTTCCTCGAACTGTAAAAGAAACTGCTATTGATGTATTGAAAAGGAAAACAAGAGAAGAGTAAGGAGTTAGCCAAATGAGAATGTGATTGTAAGCCACAGGCAAGTTGTAAGTAGAGGCCATTGATATCAAAAGATCAAGCCAAGGATAGAGAAACTGTACAAATGTTTATTTATATGCAGATTCAATTCCGAACTGTATAGATGCGTGACTCAAACTTAGAATGTTAAATTATGTGCATATTAGGGATTTCATGTAATGGTTGAATGCAGGCGAAGTCATGCAACGAAACAACAAAGTATGAAGAATCATGAAAATAACCCAAGTTGTAGAGAATCATTAAAGAAATAACATAAAACCCATACCAAAAGGAAGAGTGAAGAGGTGAAGTGTTGATGTACAGACACTGTTGGATCTATCAGATCAATGGATAGGGCTCAATTGCATAGAATTGAAATATCACATCGCAACGTTTCGACCACAAGGAATGAACCTTGGTCCACTGGAACCAGTGATTGCGACTTGCGATGAGTGATATCATCGTTGACTGTTGGATTGGAAGGTTGGATCAATGGTGGAGGATCGTCGTGGAGTATCACATCACAATAATCCAAGGGGGAGTGATTTAACATTGGCAATAGCGATTGTGACTTGCAATTGATGCGATCACGATGTGGTCGCATTTCAAAACCCCATGGTAACGTATCGGCCGAGAGGAAATGCGACATGCGAAGTTAAGCAGACCCGATAAGGAATAGGCACCATTGTATAGCGTTTGGAATCCGGCTTATCGCATTTTGGAGGAGAAGAGGATATATATTGTATGATGTGGCCAACCCCAATTGCGATTAGCGATAAAGGGGAGCCCTCAGGAAATGTGTGAAGACTATAGAATAAGTGGGGAAAGGTGTGTTACCTATGTTTATGCATATTTTCCTTTATAAAGGTTTTATAATAGTTATAGTGCCATTTTGAAGGTTTTATGTGGTAAATCCAAAAGAACCAAGGTTAAAGAGGAGTGGCTATATATATGCGGGAGTAAGGATTTAAAGGGTTATAAAGGGTTATAGAGTTCCGATAGGAAGAGACGATGAAGGGCAAGTCTGGGTTACTGTAATGAATCATTCCACAGAGACTGGTTAAAGGGCCATAGCCATTAAAGTTTGAAGATTGGTTCACACAGGTATTGGACGACATCATTTTTGGTATCAGAGCAGGTTTTTTTTCCTTTCTCTTAGTAAAGATGAAGGTAGGAAGAAGGGGTCGAGGAAGAGTCTTCAGAAGAGAAACAGATGAAGGATTAAGAGAAGAGATTAGAAATTTAACTGCACATTTGGCAGTGGTAGAAGCAGGGAGGCATAGAGAGCCAGAAAGTGGGGATGATAGTGAGGAGGAAAACATAGCCGCGATAGATGGGCCAGATGATGAAGGACCAGAAATTAAGCTATTGAAGTCAGTTTTGTTGGCTAGCAGAAAGACAAAACCAAAGCACTCTAATTATGATGGAAGTTTGTCCACAGAGGCTTTGTTAGACTGGATAAGTGAATTAGATAAATATTTTGAATATAAAGAAATCATCAAAGGCAAGAGGGTCAGGTTTGTTGTCACCAAATTGAAGGGACATGCAACATTGTGGTGGGATAGTGTACAGGCAAAAAGGAGGAGATTAAACAAACCCTTGATTAAAATATGGGACAGGATGGTTGCGAAAATGAAGAGCAAGTTTTTGCCTAAAGATTATCAAATTTCCCTTTACAGACAGGTACATAACCTGGAGCAGAGAATGATGACTTGAAGGAATATACTGAAGAGTTTTATAAAATTAATCTAAGAGATGGTTATGTAGAAGATACCCCTAAGAAAACAATGAGGTTTATGAATGGTCTACGGATAGAGACCCTAGACGAAGTTAGCATTATTTCCCCTAAGACCATGGAGGAAGCTTATCAGAGTGCTTTGAAGGCAGAGGAAAATATTGCTAGGAAACAAAATGCTAGAAGAGCATGTGTTTATGGTAGAGGTCGAGGACAGACCTTTGCAGAGGTAGGACTCTCAACAACAATGAAGAAGGTAGTAGTTCGAAGACTCCGGGACAAAGTGAAAGGGAAGGTAACACCAGAGGAGGAAGGCCATACCAGCGAGGAAGAGGTAATGGCAGAGGTAGAGGAAATTCCTATCAGTGTTACAAGTGTCACAAGTGGGGACACAGGTCCTTTGAATGTCCTGAAAACAAGCAAACTAGGTAGAGGGGAGCATATGTTGCTCAACCCGATGAAGCATATGCATTGCCACAGGAGGTGGAAAATATGCCAGAAACCGGGAAGCCTTGGTGTTGAAAAAGGTATTATTAAAACCAGCTAAGGAAGTAGCTGATCAAACACATAGGAAATAATTATTCTGGACTATAGTAAGTAGCACAAAAAAATGTTGTAAATTGATTATTGACAGCGGGAGCACTGATAATTTGGTAGCTACGGAGATGGTGGAAAAACTGGGTTTGAAGAGAGCAAAACACCCAACTCCATATAGGGTATCGTGGTTGCAGAAGGGACACAAATTGTTAGTTGATGAACAATGCGAGGTATATTTTCAGATAGGAAAGTACAAGGATAAGGTAACTTGTGACATAATGCTAATGGACGTGTGCCATATTCTACTGGGAAGACCATGGCAGTACGATAGGAAGGTAGTCCATGATGGAGTGGAAAATTGTTACAGATTTTTTAAACATGGGATAAAGCATACCTTGGTACCCATGAAAGAAGAGGAGACAACATAAACAAGTGGAATGAAATCATTTCTACTAGGATAAAAGGATTTTCTACGACAGACTGAGGAGAGTGAATTGGGTTATGCAGTTGTGAGAAGACCAAGGGAAGTGTTAGTACACACCAATCTTAATGATTTACCTAAAGAGATACAAAACATGCTGCAAGAATTTAGTGATAGTGTGGTAGACGATCTACCAGACAAATTACCACCAAAGCGGAGCATTAGTCACCATATTTATTTTATTCCAAGAGCCAGTTTTCCAAACAAGGCTATCTACCGGATGAGTCCAAAGGATAATGAAGAAATCCGGAAGCAGGTGCAGGAATTGTTGGACAAAGGACTAATTCAAGAGAGTTTAAGCCCATGTGCAGTTCTGACTATTTTAGCTCCCAAAAAAGGAGGCGAGTGGAGAATGTGCAGGAATTCCCAGGCCATTAACAAGATCACCATCAAGTACATATTCCCTTTACCTCGGATGGATGATATGATGGATTGTTTGAGTGGAGCAATGTACTTTTCAAAGATAGACCTGAAAAGCGGCTACTACCAAATCAGAATTCAAGAAGGTGATGAGTGGAAGACAACTTTTAAGACTAATGAAGGCTTGTACGAATGCCTGGTCATTCCATTTGGGTTAAGCAATTCCCCTAGCATGTTCATGCGATTGATGAACGAGATTTTGAAGGAATTCATTAGTAAATTTGTGATTTTGTATTTGGATGATATACTTATGTTCAGCAAGACGAAGGAAGAACATTTTCGACACGTGAGGTATGTATTGGAAAAATTGTGGCAGAATAAATTACTGATAAATTTGAAGAAATGTTCTTTTTTCAAGAAAGAGTTAATTTATTTTGGATTCATGATTTATGAGAATGAACTAAAAATGGATCCAGAAAAGATTGCAGCCATAGCTAGCTGGCCATCTCCTAAAAGTTTGTTTTAGGTACGAAGTTTCCATGGATTGGTGAGTTTTTATCGGAAATTTATTAAAACTTTCAGTGGGACTTGTGCACCCATGTTGGACACCATTAAGAAGACAAATCAGCCTTTCCATTGGAAAAATATGGTAGAGAAGAGCTTTCAGTTCCTTAAGAGGAAGATTACCAAAAAGCTGGTTTTGAGGTTACCAGATTTTAACAAACTTTTCCAGGTTCGTTGTGATGCCAGTGAGAGAGCCATTGGTGCAGTACTTAGTCAAGAGGAAAAGCCAATAGCTTATTTCAGTAAGAAACTAAATGAAACTAGGAAGAAACACATGTCTTATGACAAAGAATTTTATGCAGTGGTTGAAGCACTAAAGCATTGGAGACATTATTTGTTGGCTAATGAATTTGTATTATTTTTAGATAATTTTGCGTTGTAGTATATTATGCAGTAGCATAAGCTGAACCATAAACATGTAAAGTGGGTGGAGTACTTGCAGAGTTTTATGCTTGCGTTGAAACATATCAGCGGTCAAGCCAACAAAGTGGCAGATGCATTAAGCAGGAGGAATTTGATCCTACAGGAGAGTACAATACAAATATTAGGACTTGAACATCTTAAGGACTTGTATGAGGCAAATGCAGATTTTAAGGAAGCTTATGAAGCTTGGAAAAATCCATTGTTGAGAGATAAAAGTTCATGGCTAGACTATAATATGCAGGAAGGATTGTCATTCAAAAGAGGGCAGTTGTGTATTCCAGAATGTTCTATGAGAGAGAACTTAATCCAGGAAAAGCATAATGGAGGTTTAGCCGGGCATTTTGGCATAAACAAGACCTTAGGTCAGTTGATCCACTTTTACTATTGGCCGAAGATGCACAAAGATGTACAAAGGTTTGTAACTAGATGCAAAGCGTGTCAGCTTGCAAAGGGACACAACCAAAACACAAGGTTGTATACATGCTTACCCATTCCGAATAGACCATGAGACTCAGTAAATTTAGACTTTGCCTTAGGTTTGCTGAAGACACGATGAGGATTTGATTCCATCATGGTGGTGGTGGATTGTTTCACCAAAATGGCACATTTCATTCCATGCAGGAAAACTAGTGACGCCACACAGATAACACATTTGTTCTTTACCGAGATAGTCAGATTACATGGCTTGCCGAAGTATATTGTTTCAGACTGAGACGTTAAGTTTACAGGACATTTTTGGTGAACCCTATGGAAGAAATTAGACACCAAACTAAACTTCACCTTAGCTTATCATCCATAGATCGATGGACCAAACCGAAGTGGTGAACTGAAGTATGGTAAATTTATTGAGGAGTTTGGTTGGAGAAAATTCTCGACAGCGGGATCCTGTGCTTGCACAAGCAAAATTTGCTTATAATGATTCGCCCAACCAGAGAATAGGCAATAGTCCTTTCCAGATCCTATGCGGAATGCATCCACGGGGAGTGCATATGTTAAGGTATTTGGGACAATTGGAGCACAAGAGTGCTGATGGTGAAGACTTCACAAAGGAAATCAACGATCTTCATGAACAGGTGAAATTAAAATTATAGAACAATAGCCAAAGACACAAGTAGAAGGAAGATTTGAAAAGGTGGGAGGTACAGTTCAACGTAGGAGACCTGGTATTAGCACACCTAAAGGTTTCCTAAAGGTGAGTACAACAAGTTGAAATGGAAAAAAATTGGGCCTTGCAAGATTCTTCAGAAATTTTCTACGAATGCTTATGAATTGCAGTTACCCCCAGGTATTGGAATTTCACTTATTTTTAATGTAGTAGACCTATACCCCTACATTGTGGCAGAGGATGAAGACAGTTCGAAAAGACAAACACAGGACACCCAGAAAGAGAATGATATGTGGATTAAATAAATTCCCCTAGCAAAGCCTCTAGAGGTCGAACATATCCTAGATACCTAGGTGGCTAGACGGACTCGACGAAAGGAATATTTGCAGTACCTAGTCAAGTGGAAGGGGCATCCTATTGATGACAGTTCTTGGTTAGATGCTGGCCAGATTCAGAGTGTCGGGTACTCTATTGAAGAGCTCATGGACAGGAGCCATGAATTTCATTTACCCCAGGAGGCTGATGCAGGGGCATTCAAATGAAGAGGCGACAACTGGGAGATGTTTCTTGTTATTTTTATTTTTGTTTTATTTTGAAAAATAGAGAGGAAAACACTTCAAGTTTTTGTTTCATTTAGTTTCATTTTGTGTCATTTAAAATTAGGGTTGAACCAGACATTGTTAGTTCTTAAATTAGGCAAACAGATTAAGTTAGTATTAGTTAAGAATTGTTTGAAGAAACTGTTGAGCAACTATTTCATAATTGATGAACGGTTCCTTGAACTGTAAAAGAAACTGCTAATGATGTATTGAAAAGGAAAAAAAGAGAGAAGAGTAGGGAGTTAGCCAAATGAGAATGTGATTGTAACCCATGGGAAAGTTGTAAGTAGAGGCCATTGATATCAGAAGATCAGGCCAAAGATAGAGAAACTGTGAAAATGTTTATTTATACGTAGATTCAATTCCAAACTATATAAATGCGTGACTCAAACTTAGAATGTTACATTATGTGCATATCAGATATTTCGTGTAATATTTGAATGTAGGCGGATTCGTGCAGCGGAACAACGGAGTATGAAGAATCATGAAAATAACTCGAGTCGTAGAGAAACATAAAGAAATAACATAAAAACCAGACCAAAAGGAAGAGCAAAGAGGTGAAGTGTCGATGTACATACACCATTAGATCTATCAGATCAATGGTGAGGGCTCAATCACTCATAATTGAAATATCACATTGCAATGTTTCGACCACAAGGAATGAACCTTGTGCCACTGGAACTAGCGACTGCGACTTGCGACAAGCGATATCATCGCTGACCGTTGGATTGAAAGGTTGGATCAACGGTGGAGGATCATTGTGGAGTATTTCATCGCAACAATCTAAGGGGGGGTGATATAACCTTGGCAATAGCGATTGTGACTTGTGATTGATGAGATCAACAATGTGGTTGCATCGCAAAACCCCATGGTAATGTATCGGCCAAGAGGAAATGTGACATGCGAAGTTAAGCAGCCCTGATAAGTAATAGGCACCATTGTATAACATTTGGAATCTGTCTTATCGTAGTTCAGAGGAGAAGAGGATATATATTGTATGACCACAACCAACCCCGATTGTGATTAGTGATAAAGGGGAGCCCTCAGGAAATGTGCAAAGACTATAGAATAAGCGAGGAAAGATGTGTTACCTATGTTTATGCACATTTTCCTTTATAAAGGTTTTATAATAGTTATAGCACCATTTTTAAGGTTTATGTGGTAAATCCAAAAGAACCAAGGTTAAAGAGGAGAGGTTATATATATGCGGGAGTAAGGATTTAAAGGGTTATAGAGTTCCGATAGGAAGAGCCGATGAAGGGCAAGACTGGGTTACTGTAATGAATCATTCTGCAGAGACTGGTTAAAGGGCCATAGCCATTAAAGTTTAAATATTGGTTCACGTAGGTATTGGACGACATCATAGACCCATGGTGGTAATCTTCTTTTCATCACCAGATTCAGATCCCAAACCTTGTTGGACTGCAACATTAGCTTTCATTTCACCCTTCTTCTCAAGGAACTTATTTGGTTTAAGTTCAGGATGAAGTTTCCAACATTTGGATTCATCATGCCCAACCCTCTGACAATGAGTACAAGTAGGCCTTTCTCCTTCTTTCTTAGCTTTTGCTGATTTCTTCCCTTTCAACTTAATCTTCCCTTTGCCTTCTTTGGAATATTTGTGCTCTAAATGCTTGAATGGTTTCTTTGAAAAGTTTGACTAAAAAGGTTTGCCACCTAATTCAATATGAATGGCTTGCACACACTTCATCAAAGTCAATTAGATTAAACATAAGCAATGTATGTCACAAATAAGAATGCAAACTTCCAATATACTTTAACAAAGTTTCCTGTGTGTCTAATGGAACATTAAGTGCTAATGCCTTTTTCCTGAATTACTATTTAAACTCTTGCACACTCTGTTCTTTACCTTGACTTAAATGCTACCAATCCATTACAACCAGTTGTATATATCCTAAATGATAGAATTTCTTTCTATGAGCTTTAACAAACTTAGACCATGAAGAGATAATTTTACCTTTTAGCTCCAAATCTAATGGAGTTTTACTTTCCCACGAAATCAAAGATGTCCCCCCCATTCTAAGTGTAGCTAATTGAATTTTTGTAGATTCATCAATAACATTTTGAATCCTACAATACACCTCAAGTTTCTTTATCCAATTGTCTAACTTTTTAGGATTCATTTCATCATCATTTATTGGAGATTCAAAGTTAACATGAAGCTTTAATAAAGGAAATTTCTTTTTCTTCTTTTGTGAGTCTGAATCTGAACTTGAATGATAAGATAATAAGGAAGAAGAAGAAGATGAATATGGAGGAGAAGGAGGTTCATTACCATCAGCTTTTTCCTTGCCCTTTTTCTCTTTCGTGCCTTTAGAAGATGAAGCTACATCTCTAGTCTTCTTGTCTTCATAAAGTTATTCAATCATCCTTTGCATAAAAAGGAACATTTTCTGATATTTTTCCTCTCCAACAACCTTTGTTTCAGTAGATTCTCCTTCATTTGACTCTCCCATCTTCAACTTTTGAGAGACTTTCCTCTTTCTAATATTTGGATTTATCTTCTCAGGTTTCACTTCTCCACATTGCAACATAGATCTAGTCAACATTCACATTGGAAAATATATTGCTTATACATGATCAACATCGCTCTGATACCAAAATAGGATCCAAAAACAACAGAATTGACTAGTTGCTCAATTTCTTCAAATATTAGCTAAGGTTGCTTTTTAAGTGAATTAATAAGGACAATTAATTTTTATGTTCCTTGAACTTAAAAACTTGAAATCTGAAAACAACAATGAACAACATAAATAGGAAGAAAACTCAAAAAATTTGATGATAGAGTTCATCCGCCTGGACTGCATCTCTGGGTACACTTCCAATGGGAGTTCGCTATATTAAAAATGCTCATAAAATATATTTACATCAAATTCACCATTATGGAATGTGCACACAAACATCAATGACTACTATCAAATGATAGCTCTCGAACTTAACTTCCCAACGCAACTTTCAAATTACAAAAAGGCCCAATATTGGCCAAGTTATGTCTCCAAAGACATTTTACAGGCTCTGTCAAAATATAAGCTTCACTTTATAATTCCTCTAGAATTGGTGCAATGGTAACAACTTTTATAACTCCGCGGGTAGGTCTCGGGGTCAAACCCGCGGGCCTCCTGGAATTTGATTTTTGGTAATACATAGCAGTAATATAACTTGACGCAATCATATCTTTCGACATGGAAATACATTGCAACTATATGTATTAACATAGTTTATTAAAATACCGCCCATACCATATATAACATATGGATTTAACCAACGTTTGCAGTGATACATACAACTCCCCATGGAATTTGGTTAACATATAGTTATAACAAAGTTTAAACATTATACTTCGGATTTATTAATCTCACTGCGACATATATGTGTTGGCATATGATTTGATTTTGGTATATGATGAATGCTGCTATGTTTGGTGGCGCTGTTGCAACAAACTGAGAGGGTTTGGTAGGCCACCAGATATGGCATGTTCCGCCAACCCTCACCCCCCAATTGCAATGAACAAAGACTTTGGTTGTGGCTTGATGGTAAGACTTTTTAGTGTTGATTCAGAGGTCGTGAGTTCGATCCACAACTCCTCTGTTTGACTTGACCTGTGATGTGTTGACCCTTCTGCCACGTGCCTGTCTCTGGTGCTTCCACCTAGCCTTCTCTGGGGCTACCAATTGGCTCGTTTTGGCTTATATTTTTCTTTTTTGAGAAACATTTTATAACACATTTTCTCCCTTATATGGAGGCTATTTTACAAACAGGATATACCACAGGAATCAGCGCGATGAGCTTTTTGACTTGGTGTTGGTTTCATGACCATCCAAGGCTGTACAATTTTGAGTATTTAGAGGATCCTCTTCGATCTCTCTCTCTCTCTCACTCACACACACACATGTGCATGCCTTGCCATCTTCTATAAGAATTCACCCATGTGAAGAGTCCTTTTTAGCTCAAAATATTTGCAATTAAAAAGATTTTTGTTTTCACAAGTTTTATGCCTCTTGTGATATTCTTTTTCAAATGCATTTGCAAAAGTTGAAGTACACCTATTTGTTAAGTGAAAATGGCCACTCATCTATTGCATCTAACATAATTTTATTATTATTATTATTATTATTATTATTATCAACGAGGTTTGTCAAGTTTTAGAATTATTAAATTGTACTCTAAAATGTAAGAGATTGCAAAAAATTTGTACTCTTCATGAGATGCCAATTTTGATTCAATCCAATTACTTAACTAGTTTTTAGTTAGCTAAGTGTAGGTTGACTTAGCAATTTTTCAAGGGTTGGATTATGGTATACCTAGGTGGATTGAGTAATGTAAATATGCTCATTTTTTAACTATAAAGTTTTCCTATGTGCATAAGATTTAATAACCCTGAAAATTGTAGAAATTAATGTGTAGATTCAAAACTGCTCATGATATTTACTAAATCACAAGAACTGAATCTACTCTATTGATCTGCAAAAGTTAATTCACCATCTAAAACAAGAATCATTGACATGAAAAAAGAAACATCACACATACACAGAGATTTATCGAGAGGAAATAAAATGCTCAAAACCCCTTACTATATGTATTACATTAATAAGAGAACAAAGAAGAAATATAATGCTTGCTCAAGCCTGAACACACCTTGCACTAGTATAGTCTATCCCTCTACTTGACTGATTGAACCTGGCCCAACACCTAGCCAAATTTTCAAGCCTTCACGCTTCTATTTCCTTGCATCGTTCCCTTTGGAAATTTCCCCTATTATTTAGGAATTTCACACTAAGGAATTGCACAATTACCATAGGTCAAACCTCTAATTGCATGCACCCCCTGTACAACTTGGAATAGTTTAGAACTAATAGTACACTGCCCTTGAACTCCAATCTCAACTCGGTAACTTGAATTCTCTGCATGCAACAATTATTTTGGGTTGATTGATCAGTTCACTGGTTGATCACTTAGTGTGGTTGAAGTTTCACATTCACAACTTGACCTTCACTAGTTCTTATGGCAGTTAGAACTAGTTAAACCGATAATAACTCAAATTAGTTGAAATATATTACTACAAATTAACAATCAATCATGTAGAACTGAACTCAAGTGTCTCCAAATCGAATTTACCGAGTGAAAAAAGCCATGTAACCTTAGTTAACTACCTCGAAGTATTCTGCTAAAATTGAAATTGAAATTTTAATCTAGTTTGACCAAGACAAAGTCAAAACTAGATTTTATTGCTACATTTTCAACAAAAATAGTTAATTGGAATCTATTTGAATAAATTATTTTCAAGTTGGCTATATATGAACAATCCTAAAAATTAAATTTGTTAAGGGTTGTTTGAATTTAGTCTAAATTTGTATAGTTACACAACTAATGATTGGAAGTGCAATATTTTGTTAGGGATATTTTCACTGTCAATGTTAGGCCCCTATACTACTAGTGTAACCCCTTATTGTTATTAGTACAACCCACTTATTATATTGATGTACCCATGTAGTGCCCATATTGTTACTATTGTGCCCCATAGAAGCCCACTATTGTTATTAGTGTGCCCTTACATTATTATTGTTATGTCGGCTCTAATTATGTTATGACCCCTTAGACTCCTATATATGGAAAATAGGTCTTTTCATTTGTATCATCCAAGAATTGTTCATTTATGTAATGTAAAGGAGGTTTCCCCCTCGAAGAGGCTGAATTCTAAGGCGTTGATATATTTTTTCTATCTTTTCTTGAGTTGGTTTCATAACATTTGGTATCAGAGCTTTGGATTCTAGGGTTTCGCTGCTCCAAACAGGTCATCGTGGAAGTTTCACTATAACTTTTTTTATGTGACATTTCAGAAGTCGCAAAAAAAACCCATTTGAGAAGAAATCACGCTGAACCTTGGGTCCGAATTTCAGAGTTTTTCACGCGATATTTGCGGAGATATGATCTGAGGACGTTGGTCTTTTTGCAGACTCCTGAATTACATTCCAAACAGGTGACCTGGGGAAAATCATCATAACTTTCCCTCTGGGGATCGGATTGAAATTTCGTAAGAAGGTACTGAAAGAGGACGGACTTTATTTTCTTGTATGTAGTTTTCAGATCCAAAGGTCGAAACAGTGACTCGGGGCACGTCGTAAAAGTTTTCTCTACTGAACTAGTTTATAATCAGGTCACTGTGGGAGATTTCGCATAACTCTTCCTTGGAGAATCCAATTTGGATAAGGCTGGTGGCATTAGAAAGAGGAAGCAGAGGGCTACTACAGCTCACAATTTCAGAACTTAAAGATTTGAAGGTACAAAGTTACATTCGTTCCAAGATCGAGCTCCTAAAATCAAGAAAAAGCAAGATGAGGAAGTTTGAGGGCAAGGATCCAGTAAATTGGATACTTCAGATGGAGCAATATTTTGATCTACATGGTGTTCCAGTGTTACAAAAGGTATGTATTGCATCTTCATATTTAGAACCAGATCAATTTTTATGGTATAAAGGGCTTTGTTCTCGTAAACGACTTGTTACGTGGTCAATTCTCACAGAGGAAATGATAGCACATTATGAGGATACAAAGAGCAACACCTTCTTTAGAGCAACACCACAACACTTGGAAAGAGTAAAAGGGCTTTGTGACATAGTGGAAAGTAAAATTACGGCAACAAGGAAGTCTACCCCTCACAGCTATAAAGATGGAAGTGTTGTTTCCCCTAGCCTTCCACAACATACAAGGGTTACACCACAACAATTGGAAGAAAAAAGAGAAAAAGGGCTTTGTTACAATTGTGATTGCAAAGGCACTAAAGGTCATAAGTGTGCTGAGAAGAAATTATTTTACATAGAGTATGAAGAGGAGGAAGAAAATGATCAAGAATCATCAAAAGAAGAGGATATACGCCAGGACCCCATCCTAGAGAAAGAAGAAATGAATCAGACCATATCTTGTAAAGCATTGGCAAGAATTACCACTCCTCAAACTCTCAAGATAGAAGGACATATCAAGAAGAAAAAAGTGCAAGAAGTGAAAGATCACATCGAGAAAGAAGAAATGAATCCAACCATGTCTTGTAATTCATTGGTCAAAACTACCACTCAAACTATCAAGATAGAAGGACATATCAAGAAGAAAAATGTTCAAGAAGTGAAAGATCACATTGAGTGTC
>APFE031249243.1:32875-72047 GCA_000404065.3 Pinus taeda
TTAATTACTCCCTACTCCAAGATACTAGCCTAAGCTATGTTGGTCTATTAGAGCCCTAGAAACAAAAAATTTGCTAGATTGATTTTATTTTAAGCGTGATTTTTAGTGGTTTTTGATTAAGTCAAGAGGTGATGGAGATGAAACTTTTGGTGTAAAGACTCGACTCGAAATCACTACAAAAATGCACTTAAGATGATTAAATGATCTTTTCTTTTCAATGAAGTTCTAGCTAGGAAAGAGTTGGAAGATGCAAATACTTGAAAACACAAATCTTTCTTAACAATCAAATCAAAAGAAGAGTATTCGTTTCAAGGCACTCAAAACGAGACAACTAATTATTTTCACAAGAATTCCTTTTTTCATTCGAAAATTCAAATGCTACTAAGACAAACTTTTTCAAAAGAGACCTTTCATATTTTTTTTTAAAAACATTTAAAACTATAACTAAAGAAAATCTTTGAGAAAACTATTGAATAAAGCAAACGTAAGATCTACAAACTAAGAAAACCTATTTGAAGTAAAAGCTCACAAAAATTCGTTTTGAGGATGTTTTAATTGGTTACAATCAAACCAAGGACCAATTTGTCCAGAATCACAAATAAGTCAAGAACAACCAATTTTGTTTTCCTTTTGAAAAATGAAAATCCAAACTTTCAATCACAAGTTTTTCGAAGTTTTGTAAAGAGAAAACTCAAAGCGGATTCCTCAACAAGGGGAGATTTCATAAATGGTCAGACTCACAAGAAGACTGGTAGACACTAAGGTGATCTGAAGTCCCTACAGCCTCTAAGCTCAGAGCCACTACACAACCAAATCAAAAAACAAACCCAACAAGCAAAACTCCTAGGAATTTCACCTAAAACCCTAATGCTAATGAAATTAAACCAAGGAAAGATTTCAACCAGTCACATGCAGGTATGGGCAGAGGATAACCACTACAAAAACAAGATAAAACTAATTTAAAGAGTAAAACTCAAAATTTCAAAATTTAAGCAGGGTACGCAGGTTTAGAGTTTACACAGGTGCGGGTACACTCTGTGCACAAAGTAAAAGTGCGTACAGGTACGCACTGTGATACACGTGCAGACTGCGGACTTTGACTAAAGTAATGAAAAATAAAAAACAAACCTAAAACCCTAAGTCTACCCAAGTCCACACACAACAAGCCAAAAATAGAAACAAAAAGGCAAGTTTCTCAAGTCAAAGAAAAACGAGGAAAACAATCAAGTCCCCAGCGGAGTCGCCATTTTTTCACGCGGAATGAGTCGATATTGCGGACAAGATAGACCTTCCTAGAATCTAATGAATACCTAATGACAAACAAACCAACCAGACACTATCTTTCTCTAAATGTGCTTCATAAATAATGGAAAACAAATGTGTTTAAGCCCTACCTCATGTCCAACGCAAGTTTGGGATGCCTTCGCTCCTTTGATCCAAGTAAGTTCCTTTGTCGCAAACCTCCAAGCACAAACAAGGAAAATGATTAAATAGCACCTGAATATCCAATATTATAAAACATATTTAACATGAAAGTCAAGGAGTCCATGAAACAAATAAAATGAGATACTTGTTGAGAAAAATGAGCTTGATTGTATTAATTCAAAAGAAGAAGAACCTTACAACCTTTGCCTTGCGCTGTACAAGCTCCTCCCAGGGTCCAACAAGAAGTCTCCTCAACTTTGACAAGCTTCACTCACTCCCCAATGAAGCCAAAAAGGTATGTGATCTCTCCTCTTAAGCTCAAATAGGAAGTCTTGATTTCACTAGCATTTACCCTCAAAAGTTCAGCTTCTAACCTCTCCAGCCACTAACCCAATGCCTCAATTTATAGTGCAATAGAGGGCAGTTACCAGGTCCTCCTTCAAAGGGATAGAATCCTCCTTCAAAGGGATAGCTCCTCCTAACAAGGGATTAGCTCCTTCTCTTATGGGATGCATGAACCACTTTGGAGCGAACAATCCAAGTCAAAATTCCTTCTAGAAAACTCTAGAATTAACCCAAAGTGAGTTTTTTAAGATAAAAATTCTCCCTTTTGACTTTCACAGGGTTATGCACCCTCCCCTTTACATACAGAGCGTATAAGTATGCAGATATCCTGAACAAAAGGTGCGGGCCCGTAGGCAAAAGTGAGAGAAAGTGCAGAACCAAAGTTACATTGCTTTTTTGATGTCTTTTTCTCATTTCTAAAGCTTGTTTTGCAGAGCTGAGGTCTTGAGACTTGCTTCGGAGGCTGGTATAGGTGGTGATAGACCCATACCGACTGCAAATAATCAAGGTGACGATATTTTTGTGTAACAGCCTCAGTGTATGATATCTTTTTTTCATTGATAGAATTAGTATAACTTAGAAGCTTATGAAAAACTAATTATATTTTTTTATCCTTTTTAATGTTTATTTTCATATAATGAAATTAATCTAAAGGACAGAAAATAAATCTATCTCAATAATGAGAGAAAGATTAGTTAACTATCTTTTTTAATATCAAAAATGAATGTCGATTCACTTATATTTAAAAAATAACAAATTGGTGTTAATAAAATAACTCAACACTACATACGCTTGAACATTTGAAAATAAAGGACAAGAGCACATTCCAACATTTAGCAAGTATCAATATAAAGAAAAATGATACAGGAAAATACTATCAATGTATTTTAAATAATTAAAAGATCATACAATACTCATATCACGTCATTCAATAAACATCAATACTTTATGGGTATTCAGAAATTGACTGTTAATTATTGATTATAAAACCAAAGTCTTAAAGTGCAACAATTTCCAACCCTCTTAGGACTGTGATTTAAGAAGAAAGATCCCACAACAATATAAATTCCTTCTTCTTTGGTTCAGTCTCCCTCTTCTCTTCCATGGCCCCTCTATTTATAATCAAAGAGGTCAACTTAAAAACAAAATAAAATAAGATAAAAGTTTTTTCTTAACAACTTCAGGAAAAATTATTTTCAGATTTTTTAGGAATTGGATAATCCTCTTTCTCATTTGCAATTCTAATCCATAAATCTTTGAGCTCCAAGTGGTAGCGATCTTCTACAAATTATGCATAAAACATTTACAAAATCTCTTACTGAAATAATTTAAACTTAAGCAAAAATATGAATCCAAAATATCAAATAATTATTTAAAAAAAAAATTGATTACTGTAATTAGCAAAAAATCCCCAAATTAATCAAATCAATTTTTTTTTTGTTGCAATCTAATATATTGATAATGAAAGTCGATTGAGATTTAGAGCAACAGAAAGTTCAGCTCCAATTTTATTCTCAAATAATCAGAAAATTAGTTTTAATATATAAAAAAAAAAAAAAAAAAAAAAAAAAAAAAAAAACCACTTTTTTTCATTGAATTTCTGGGTAAGTTTAGATTGAAATTTTTTAAATAAAATAACTCCAATTATTTTCTCAATTTCCTCTTTCAACGAGCTACTCCTAGGTCTAAATTTTGTCCTATAGTTGAGATATTCGCTCTCGAAGTTGAGTCATGTAGCTTCACAGGCAATGTCAAATTAAATGGTGCAAAATTGACGAATCGTTAAAAAAATCCACATACATTGGAAAATCGACTCATGGGTGTTTATATTGTTTAGTGATAATTAACATTATTTGAATTGATGGGTATAACTGAGAAGCATGGTAAATGAGATGAGTATAAGGAGGATATACGTGTTATTAAAATTTTAATGAGAAAGTCAGTGAGCCAACATTGTGATGAGATGTGTTATTGATGTGTTATTAAAATTTTAATGAGAAAGTCAGTGAGCCAACATTGTGATGAGATGTGTTATTGATGTGTTATTAAAATTTTAATGAGAAAGTCAGTGAGCCAACATTGTGATGAGAGGTGAGAATAAAATTAATTTCATGGGGATGGGGAGTAAATAAGGTTTAATCAAACTAAACTCTTCTCAAATTAATTAATTATTAAAATAATATAAAATACAAAATTTCCAATGCCTGTATTTATTGTTCCGAGTCGGAATTCAGCAAATTTTATATCGTTGGAAATGTCTTGTCTCAATGAGATGAAGATGATGGAGATATTGAAAATGACAAAATAAGAAAACAAAAATATCTAAAAATAAGAACCCAAATGCAAATCAAGGCGATATTTCCAAAATTTTATATGAGAGGCCACTTTTTTTTCTCTCAAAAATCAAAGGTGGTTGTTGGGGCAACAACATCTTGATGGGAGGTTGTTGATGGATTCTTTTTTAGTCTGTGGGTTCCCTCTTATTGAATCCTCCTCCCATGTTTTCTATTGTGGCTTTCTCAATATTTTTTAAGGAATTTTTATGTCAATGATTAATTGCTGAGTAGCCTAGGATTTTAGAACAAAGATGAGAGGAATAGTGTTCTTATTCTAATCAGAGGTAGGAAAATTATATGCAAAATTCAAAACAAATTTACCCTTCTGCTAGAATTCCTTCCACACAAAAAAAGAACAAGATTTGAAATTTTTCAATTTTCGTGGGTTTGCTACAACATGCTTCAAGAAACATAAATTAATCAATTTCTCCAACGTTTTGTGCATAGAACGTGAGGGAAATGCACTACTTACCTCTCCCTTAGAGACTCCTTCATGGGTTTTGGGTTTTGGAGGAAACTTTGCACTCAATCGAGTCCTTTTTCGCCTCTTGTGCCAATCCTATAGCAATTGGTTACAATCTTATAGAACTTATTCTTTATCTTGTAGCACCAAACCCTGATCCTGTAACATTGAGCCCACATCATGTAGTAGCTAGGACTTAACCCTATAGCACCTTTGTAGCATCCTATGGGACCCATAGTGGTAGATAGCTCAACTCTCAACAATGAAATGAGCCTCTCTTATCGCTTTTGGAATGAGTCCCTTGGTACAAGCGAGGCTCGGACCCACTTTTTATCCCTTTTTTTGCTTGGTGGTGGGCTCAGTGTGTTGTGTTACCTTGCCCCCACTTAACAGCTTCATAACCTCCTCATAGACCCATTGGCCCACTCCTCGAAATCATCACCCTCTTTTCTTTTTGTCATTTTATCCACGTTAGATGAGAGAGAGAGAGTTAATATTCACTCAACTAGTTGAGGAAGGTCAAGACAACTGGCCACCTTCAGCTTAAAAAAATATCATTCCTCATGCATTTTCAACATTTTTGAACTATTACGTACTTAAAGGAGGAGGTGAGGATTTCATACATGTGCCTACCTGATGGTCTCTACATTTGTATTGAATGCTTTGATGTTTGCATGTTGCTCCAGAAATAATGTTGATCTATTGATTTCTTGAGGGGTCATATTCCCATACATGTTGCTCCATGCATTGGCTATGTTTTGAAAAAAAAATGTGTAATTTTTTTATATAACTTGGTTGATTAAGGTTTATCAACATAGTTTTTGTTGATGGTGGATCAAGTGTTGTTGTTGGAGATGAACAGTGACCCTGTAGCATCTCTGCAAAATTATTTTAGCTACCCAAGGTAAGGGAAATGATTCCTCAATGCCTCTATGATGGTTGATTCTTCATTTTGGTGCTTCCAAGTGTTCCCAACTATGGTCCAGTAGGGTTTGTGCAGACTGCTACAGGATTGTATTTCTTCCTATATCAGTCACACAGACCCCTCTATGACCACAATATCCTTCAGATAATTCTCCTAAAAACATTTATAATTTATTTTCCACCCATGGACAAGGATCATAATCCTTGGTTGTGGTAAAGGTAATGAAACAAGGGGCGAAAATGTATTTTTTTATAGGCATAGATGAATATTTGGGTTGAGAAAAGGTTAAATGGTGTGGAGGATGGATGATGATGGTGTGGTGGATTTCTCCTTTTGTTACTCTATAGAAAAAATAATATTTGAACTATTTTTCTATGTCGATCACAATCCTATAGCAATTCTAGACAATCTTGTAGCGAAACAGGGAAATCCTATAGAACCTCGGGACTGAGACATATTTGAGTGAGATAGGTGACCTTGTGATTCAAAAACTTGCGGAAGGTAGTGAAATGATGTAGGACATGCATAGAGCTAGCTTGGTAGATGGAAAAGTGGAGTTTTGAAGTTGTCTTCATTGTTTGTTGTCCTCTTTGGGATGTGACTAGAACCCTACAAAAAACATGTTAGCAACAGTAATGTAAGGGCTCCTTTTATTTATTTTTTTGTTCTTTTTCTCTTTTTTCCTCTTTTTCTTTTTTCTTTTTCAGACCTACATGCTACACTAAAGGATGTTTTCAATATGAAGGACTACCCCAGGTGTCTCAAAGGAGGTTTTCACCTAGGGATCTTTCCATTATTTCTCCTCTTATTTTTTTACCCTTGCACTGTCCCATAGAGGTTTTCAGCCCTAGGGTTTACCTCAGGTGCCTCAAGGAGGTTTTCACTTAGGCTTATTATTCTTCTTTTTCCTTCTTCTGTTGATTAGAGGCTAGATGAACTAACAGTTGTGAGACCACCAATCACATTCATTTCCTTCCTTATTGAGTTATTAATTTCCTCCTTCGACATGGGTCTTTTGTAGAGTTTCAATTGGTAGCCATTGACTACAAGTGGAATTCCTTCTTCATCAATTGTTCTGATATGGACATAGCAATTTTCATGAAATTTTTCCACTAGATAAGAGCCTAACCATCTATCATTGGGCTTCCCTTAAATTCCTTGAATATTAAGTCATAAAGCAAGGCTCAATGGCCCTCCTGGAAGGTCCTTCCTCTGATGTTTTTATCATGCCAAATATTCCTCTGCAATTGGACCACCTCAGTATGCATGAGAGTTTGTTATCTAAGTCCATCAAGAGCATTGAGTTTTTGAATCATCTCTTGTTGAGCATTGGTTATGTCCAAATCCAATTGTGCATCCATTCTCAAGGTGTTGTATTCAAACTCAATGGAAAATAATGTGTTCTTCCATAAACCAATTCAAATGGAGTGAACCCAATGGTGGTTTTCCAAGTGGCCTCCACAAGTCGAGCTGCCCAATCCTTATTGTTGTTGCTAACAACTTTAGTCAATATTTTATCCAAAGCTCTGTTTTTTACCTCCACCTACCCATTTTCTTGAGGATGATCGGCAATATATTTTATATGTCTTTTATGATGTTTCTCCATGATTCCCTCAATCCAATTTGAAGTAAACTGAGTCCCTGGATCAATGACCAACTCCCTTGGGAATCCAAACTTTTAAAAGGTGTTTTCATATAGAAACTCTTCCACCTTCTACTTTGTTGTTATGTTTAATGCCTTTACTTTAACCCACTTTTCCAAATAATTAGTGCACACAATGATATATCTATTTTGTTTGGATGGTGGATCAATTCCTCCAATGAAATCCATGCCCCACTTCTCAAATGGCTTAAGAGTCACTTGAGGTTTTAGGGGAATTTCATCCTTTCGTGTAGGCTTACCCATCCTTTGGTACTCATTGCATCTAGTAGTATATGTCCTATAATCTTGGTGTAGAGTGTGCCAGTAGTAACCAGCTTAAAGAATCTTGAAGCTTGTCATCTTAGCAGCAAAATCGCCCCTATGGAGTCCATCATGGCATGTTCAGAGGATGTCAAAAACCCCATCCTCCCTTACACATCTTCTCAAGATCTGACATGGCCCCAATTTGAAAATATTTCCCCCAATCCATGTGAAAAAGGCACTTTTTCTAACAATCTTGCTCTTCCCCTTGGAGGATAGATTAGGAGGGAATCTCCCAGTGACCAAGAAATTTTCTATGTAAACAAACTAAGGAGACGGTAGTGAAATAGAAAATAGATGCTCATACAGAAGTTGATCATTTTTCATCTCCTCATTTCCTGCAAGCAATGTTAGTCTAGAAAAAAAATATCCAACCACATTTTCCTTCCCTAGCGTGTCAACAATGGTTAGATCAAACTTTTGTAAAAATAATAAACATCTAATGATCCTAACATTGACATCATTTTTATTTGCTGAAGATTTTATGGTTGCATGATCAGTATGAACAAATACTTGGTACATAGACATATAATGCCTAAACTTGTTCGAGGAGTGCACAATAGCTAAGAGTTATTTTTTAGTAATTGTGTCATTAAATTTGGCTTTCGAGAGGTTCTTAATGATGTAATATATGGCATAGGGAAATTAGTCTTCCACTTGCCCCAATGTTTCTCCCACAGTTTTGTCTCATGCATCTGTGAGGATGTGGAAAGGCAATGCCCAATTGGGGCCTCTTAGAATTGGGGTGGTGGTTAATTTTTCTTTCATCTCTTAAAATGCCCTTTGACATTTATCTATCCAATAAAAATTTGAATCTTTAGTTAGCAATCCAAACAAAGGTGAAGCCAACTTACTAAAATCCTTAATGAATCTCGTGTAATATCCATCTAGCCCAAGAAAACTTCTAACATCCCTTTGTTTCTGATGGATAGGGACCATTTTGATAATGGAAATCTTTTTAGGGTCAACTTGGATCCCTTCCATAGAAAGGAAGTGACCTAAGACAATCCATATATTCATACAAAATTCACACTTTTCGGGACTTAGTGATAGATTCATTTCAATGCATTTCTTTAATACTTTACACAGATTGGAAGGAGCTTCCTGAAAATCATTTACATAAGGGGTGAAGTCATCCATGTTGATTTCAACTATGTCATGAACAAGATCAGCATAAATACTCAAGACTTCTCTCTAAAATGTAGTGGGGGAATTTCACAAGCCAAATGGAAGGACTCTATAGGCAAAGGTCCCCCATGGACATGCGAAGGTGGTCTTAGCCTGATCTTCAAGGTTGATATGGATCTGATTATACCCACTAAACCCATCCAAGAATGAGAAACACTTCTTCCCTGCAAGTCCATCCAAGACTTTATCAATAAAAGGAAAGGGAAATTGACCTTTATTTATAGCCTGGTTGAGTTCCCTATGGTCAACACAGATCTTTCACTTCCCATTTTTCTTGGGTACTATGAGAAGAGGGGACACCCATTCATTATTTGAGATGCGGAAGATGAATCTTGCATCCAGTAGCCTTTTCAATTCTTCTTTCACAATGTATTTAAGAGTAGATTTCATTATCCTCTGGGCTTGGAACACGCATTTACATCCCTCTTTCATGCAAATATGATGGGTATAGACTGAGGGATGTATCCCCTTCATCTACTTATATTCGCAAGAAAAAGCATCAAGATGTTGTGTTAAATCGGTGCACATTTTCTCTTCTTTCTCTACTTAGAGGGAAGGGTTAATTTTTAGAGTTTTGGATGGACTTATTTCCACAATCTTGGCATGATCTTGATCATAATTGGAATTAAAAATTTCATCCCATGGATTGTTCTCATGTTTCCCTAAGGATTCTTCCACTAGCTCATCAATTGGCATGGTGACGGGAGGTTGATTCTAGAAAACATTATCAATAAGGTTATCCTCATCTAGATATTTTCTTCCTAAAATCATTTCTAATGTACAAACTGGGTAGGAAGATGATCAAATAAAAATATTTCCCCTCCTCTTCCTCCACCCACAAAGGTAAATCATGCTCAATAGAGGGTTGAGGAGGGAGATATAATACAAGTTGCTTTGTTAGGCCCATTTTTTATAGTGATGTTTCCAGCCCTACAACTAATGTAAGTGTCAGCAGTGGCTAACCAAGGTCTCCCTAAAATGAGAGGGTACCAATTAAACTTGGTTTTGGGTTGGAAGACAAGGAATTCTATGGGGTATCCACGATTCAGTCCAACCAACACATCCTTAATAACTCCCTTAGGGGCTACTGTGGATCTATCTACAAGCTGCAGCACCATAGTGGTATTTCTCAAGGCTCCTTGGAGGTTGAGCTTCAATATAGTTTCCCTTCCCATGACATTGATTGTATCCTGAAGGTCAATCAATGCATTGGGGACTACAATGTTGTTAATGTGCACATCCACTATTGGGATACTGGGATCTAATTACTTTGGGGAGATACCCCTACCAAGTATTATATCAGATAATTTCTCAACAAAATTAATAGTGGGGGCATCTCTTTTTATTCTTCCAAGCCTCTTGAAATACTCTTCCCTGATAAGCTTGTTGTAAATGGGGACATATTTCATGGTGTGGAGAAGGAGTATTTTAATACCAAAGTTTTCCATTTCTCCGAGAAGTTCAACCTCTTATGGGGTGTGTTGTTTAGGTTGGACCAACATTTCAAGATAGGGGGTCATACTGGCTTCAGGAACACTATCTTTGTGATGCAGGAAAGTGTTCCCTTTGTGGACAGAGGCAACCCCTCTAGCCCTAGTGTGGGTCTAGTCACAGGAAAGATAGATCAACAATTTATTTCCTTAAATAATCATTGTTGGAGGCCTACCTCAACCGGTGGTCGATGAAGTTCTGTTGCACTGCTCCAGCTTCCGCTTTCTTCTCCTCAATGAGTGATCAACCTGAAACAATGCAAAGAAAATACAACAAAGCACGTAACCAGAAAACAACAATGATCTATTTACTCACAAAGTCAAGAAGTCATGAGCTATCAAGTAAATTACATACAAGACATAGGAAAACATCATTGATTATATTAATAATGAATTGAGAGAAAGCTTACAACCAAGTCTTGACATCACAAGCCTTCTCAGAGGATCCAGCCAATATGTTTCTCAAGCATTCACTCTTCAAGGATGAATCTCCCAACATGTAATGTCTCTCTCTCACTCATAAGGTTTAACACAAAGTTAAGGGCACTCCATAACCTTCCACAAGCTATCAACAATCTCACACTTGTCACACCCACACTAGCTATCTATCAAACTCAAAAGCACTAGCAGCATTGCTCAACCAAAGAAATTACTAACAAGTTAAAAAAGCTAGTAGATCGTAGCAATGGTGAGTGATTTTATAGGAGAAGGAGTCTCCATGAAATGAGGGAGAGGGAGCTTATCCTCAAGGGAGGTTGCACAAGAGGCGAAACGGTGACCAAAACTATGCCAACAACCAAGTCTGGAGACATCCAGAAGGCCGAATGTTGAAACGAATTTGTCCAATCTGGATCATCGCGGGACATAAACTCATTACTGGCGACACGGTCACAAGGAGGCAATTCACACAGACTCGTCATCGCAATACAAAACTCATACCCTCGCGTCGGGTCTAGAAATCCGACTGTCACGGGAAACAGATGTACATTGGTGATGGAGTCACGACGAGACCGTTATGGACACGGGAACGTCACGTATATTAAGGGCTTACTCATGACGAGGCAGAAACTTAAGGAAGGAGGGTCAATTTGCAGCAACAGAGAGCATTTTCTTAATCTTCTTGCCTCAGTGGGAAGATATGAACATGTTGATTTAACACATGACACAGTAGAAGGACTGAAATGAGGACAGTGACAAATTACTGTGGAACAATATTTCTTCTCTTCTTCAATATTTTCAAGTGGAGAAGGTGGGTGAGCATCTAGAAGTACCTTCCCAGACCTAAGGTTGATCTTCTAGATCTCCACAACATAAGAAAGATAGGAGGTTCGCTAACTATAGATTTTTTGTGTATGCTTGGAGTTCAAGTTTAGATTGGGTGGGGCAGGCATCTGAGGTTACTTGGGTTGATTACTATGGGGTAGTTGTGGTTGAGGTGGAGAACGATACATTAAGGCAAGAGGTTGGGTTACCTAAGGCCTCCATCCTTGTGAAGAGTTTCCCCCGTGAGGAGGTTGAGGTTGATATGGCTGGAAGGTTGGATTAACAGTATGAGGAGGATATTGAGGAGAATATGAACAAAGAGATGGCATGGACCAAGAAGAGTGAGATGGAGGATACCACACTAGAGGAAATTTTAGCCTAAAAGTGGCCTCCTAAGGAAAAATAATAAAATAAGAGTTATGAATTTTGGAGGGAAAAGAAGAAAATTATTTTTTTAATTGTATTTTTTGCTTATGTCTTTATATGTTTACACAAATTTAAAGTGTAGACACTCATTGGATGAGGAATTAAATTCCACATCCAATTATTACCCATTATGCTTACTTTTGAGAAGACCCTCATTGATAAAAAAATTGAAGATACATTAAAAAAACATGTTCAACACGTTTTTTTAATGTATATTCAATTTTTAACAATGTGGGTCTTCTCAGAACTATGCTTAATGGGTACTCGTTGGATGTAGATTTAATTTTACATCCAACAAGTGTCTACACTTGAAATTTGAGTAAAACTATAAGGAAATAAGCGAAAAATACAATTAAATAAAATTAGTTTTTCTTATTTTCCCTCCAAAACATTTACATGTATCTATTTTTAATTTTAAAGGATTTTGATTGGTTTACATATTATGACATGGAATTTACATGAAAATTTCCTGGGCACTTTTAGGCTGAAATTTCCTCTAATGAGGATGAAAGGGTGCATTATGGTTTGGATTGAAAGAAGGATAATGTGCACCTTGCATGCCCTACTAATATGGTCGACGGCCTTGTGGGATCCTTTGGTTGATGAAGTAAACTTTCTCCGATCCACTCTCTACCCGTTGATATATAGCCTTCAAGCCTGGAAGAGAGGGACATTTGTCAGTTGCATGGTTCTCCTCACATACAGAGCAGGCCTCTATGACATTCAGTGGGCACTCATTTTTGGGGTGCATCTTGGTGCATCTAGGGAAAAATATAGTTAATGCTCTTTTTGCCTCCTCTTGCTTATTTTTTATCTACATAGTATCCATTTTCAAGTTGAAGGTGTGCAGCATCTCACTCTTAAGATATTCTAGCATGTTCCCTATTTCATGTTTGATGGCAGAAGTAGAGGGATAATAGTTGACCAGGCCTTGACTAGTCCTACCTCTCTTCCTTGCATCCTTAGAATGATTCTTGAGTACTGTATTGATGTCTTCATAAGCTAGTTGGTAAATGTCTCCACCAGATTGCATATTAAGGATCTCCATCAAATCTTCCATAATTCCTTGGAAAAGTACAAACTTCAAGGATTCTAGGTCAAGGGTACATTTAGATCTTTTGTAATTTAGTTAGAACCTTTCTTCATAATCCTCTAAGGATTCATCTAGCCATAAGGTCATCCTAAAGATCTCCTCGGTTTTTTGTGATCTGCAATACTCTTTGTATTTCTGGTTAAAGGCTTACTGCATTTGAGCCCAAGTGGTGATGTTTCCTCCTTCTAAGCTCATGAACCAATGCAAGGTTGCATCCTTGAGGGTAGAAGGGGACAGTTTTAGCTTATACTCATTAGAATTGTAAACATAGGTTCTAAAAACGTAGCATACTTGAACATAAATGTGTTAAGGTCCTTAGAAGCTAGGCCATATAAATGTGAGAGAGCATTGGAGCTTATGTTTTCCATTCTAGCCTCCCCATTGGTTTCTTGGATAGGAAAGAGGTCAGGCTTCGTATTCTCAGCCATGTTTTAGGTAGGTGACATGGGTTCTTCCTCCCCTATGGGACCTTCAAATATTTTTGGCTACTCACCTATAGGATTCTCTAACTCCTTTATGGTCAAAGAAGGATTTTCAAAGTCACCAAAGAAGAGTGATGGTTGACTGCTAGAAGGGGTGGCAGTTTTTGGTATAAATTTCACAATATTATCCCTAATCTTATGATGCATTAAATAAGTTTGTGTTTTTTATGTTTTTATTATTCTTTTTTTGAATTTTTAAAGACAAGAAAAATTGATGCAAACAAAAAGCAAATGAAAATAAAGAAACTCTAAGAAGAAACAACACCTACTTGGACACCTCTGCAACAACAATGCCAAAACAATGAGCCTCAGTATTGCAATAATATTGTGGAAACTCGGAGGGTTACCAACTTTAATTATCAACCAGGGTTCATACAAACCTAAGAGGTGATGGTTTTGTATACACACCAGGATTCACTTTGAAACAATGGACCAGACCAAGGTATACATAGACCACTCTATCAATTGAATCTATATTTTCAAGGAAATAAACTAGATGAAAGGAAAGTTCTACTATATTCGCAGAAATGGAAATGTTACTCTATTTGCATAAATGTAAATGTTGACCTACTTTCTCAATGTAAATGCTATGCTACTTCCAGAAAATGTAAAGGTTACACTACTTGTAGAATGTAAAGGATATACTATATGCATAAATGTGAACATTAATATATTTGTAGAATGTAAGTGTTGCATTGAAAGGAAACCTAGTCATAGGAAATATCAATGCATGAAATGGAAACCCTAGCTTAAGAAGCATAAAACAAAGAAAGAAAACCTAAACTACCTTGCATAAAGAGAAGAGCATGTAATGGGAATTTAATAATTTCATTACAAAGATATTATATCTAGTGACAAATTCCATTATATGCTTCATGAGGTAATCAAGGAAATCATCACTTTTCTATCAAATTCATAAATCTGTCTGCAAACCCTATTTGTTGAAATGTGTTGCAGTGGTAAGAAGGAAAGTCCTAAGTGGTCTTTGGTATTCCTTAATCATGTATTCGGAGACTAAGGGACATTATTTAGGGATGGGAGGAAAAAATCAAGCTTCAATGACAATTCTAGTCAATTTTGGAGGGCTTTTACACGATACTATAAGATGTTATAGAATTGCTACAGGATGTTATAGGATTGTCCTGTTTTGCTACAGGATTGAATCCGTGAGAATTATAAGGGTGAAAAAGGATATATTAAGGTGGGAAAAGGTAGTGGATGTTAGATGAAGGTTTTATGAGGCCTTTTCCAGGTTAGTACCCTTCAGGGGCCCATCTTGCATAAGAACCAATGCACATGGTGGCCTTCAATAACCCAGGAATGCACTTTCGGTGAACAGTGTTTTGAGGGAGTTATTGAGGTAGAAGGAAAGGATATGGTGGTGAGATAAGGAGTGTAAATGAAAATTATAACCCTACAAGTAAATAATATTACCTACATACCATAGATTGTTACCCAATTTTTCCAAACAACTAGAGCATGTTAACAATCTAAATTGCATAAAATTGAAATGACAAGGAAATGATGAGTTGAATTTTATTGAAATATAACTATTGTATTGAAAGACAACCTATCTAGAAAAACACACAAGACCTGCATCCATAAGAGGTTATACTTCATGTGCTCAAGAAAACTACTAACCAATCACTAGTTTGTAGAAAACATATATGCATGAAAAATACTAATAGCAACTACAAAATAAAGTAACTATATATTTTGGGTTTGTCAATACATTATCCTCAGCCACACTTCCCACAAGAGAGGTGGTAGATAGACCTACACAAGAAATTTTCATAAAAAACTTATTCTAACAAAGGAAGTAAATGTTGTTTGGAAATAAAATGCATAAGTAAAATACCCATGAGATAGACTAGAGCCTCTGGGTTGGGCCCTAACCCAAGAGGACTCAATCCTCCATCACAAGCTCAAATTGAAGATAACAGTGGACTTCTAATTAATATAAAATAGAGCTGAAGTACATGACAAAGGAAATAAAATAACAGTTTTGAGCTCCTTTCTCTTAGTAGTCTCAATCTTCTCCAAAAATTCGAATTTTATTGAGCCCTTGGGCTTTCTTATTTATACAAAAATGACTGAGGGGTAGCCTCATCGGAAAGAGGAATGCTTCCCTCCAAAATCCATATAAAGGTGGATCTAGATCCCTGAATGATTTGATTGGGATAATTAGTTTGTTGTCCTAAATTCCTTTTCAGATTATGATAAATGTGCTTAAGGATTCAAGATATTATTTCCAAGTTTAAAACATGAGTTTTTGAGTGCTTTTATGTAATTTTTATGTGCAAATTAACATAAACAAATGACTAAAAAACAACATATATCAGACATAAACATCATCATAAACAGTATCACAGCAAGACATGATGAAGGAGTTCACCCCTCCTGGGTTGCATCTCCTTGGTCAGCTTCCAATGGCTTTTCCCTCTCTATTATGCTCAAAAGTATGAATATATCAATTTACAATGCTCAGAAATATTTGAAACCTATTCTAATGGCTCCAGAATACCCAAAAATGCCAGTTTCGCCTCTTTCTGCTCTTGATTTGGTCAAAAACTCATCAAGTTATCATTTTCCCAAGTTTGGTTGTTATTCGCTCTACAAACTCCCAAAGACCCAGCACTTAACCTATAATTTCGCCCCGGATTGTGCTAAGGGAGTGCTATTTTTCCCAAAATATGATGCAAATTGTGGGTGCCTTAATTTGGTCTCTAAGGCCTTAAGTACGAAAACATTTGGCATATGGGGGCCATGTGCCCGGGGCTAAGGCCAACGGCCCAGCCCCGTCGGTCGAGCCCTCAGCCCCCTTCGGTACTCTTCGCATGGTGGTATCATGTCCAAGGGCCAGCCCCCATGGGTTGGCCCCTCCCGCAAAATGGCATGCTCATTGTCTTTAAGTATATTCTGAAGCCATAGTATGTTAATATCTATTGCTATGGTGTATTGGTGGAGGCTTTGGACTTGTGTTGTGATGTCATGGGTTTAACTCCCACTATTGCTACCTGGACTCGACCCATAATTTTGGTAGCCCACGAGCTACCACATGGTGGCCTATGGCTAGGCCATGTGTCAGCCTCTGGTTAGACACCAATCAGACCAATAATAATACGCCAAATTGCACCCAATAAAAAAATGCCATCTGTCAACCTACCATTTGCTAGAGGAGCTTGTTGACTAGTTAAACTGCCATATATACCTACACAGTAAGCGCCACATTAGAAATCTGGACTACTGACTGGCTGTTAATTTTTTTTTTAAATTCGAATGTTTGGGAAAGTGAACATAACATGATTCTGGGAGCATATGATGTCTGTTTCACGCAAAACAAGTTGCATCGGATTCAAGATGACAATCACTACACGTTTGTTCAGGTTCCACACTGATCTGACAACTTTGAATTTTGAGTTATTTTTTGAGCACCTGATCATTCCTCCCCACTTTAGACCCCAAAATATCACTTTGATTTTCCAACATGTGAGGGTACAGTTCCCTCACCTTTCCAATCTTTATCCATTTGGCCTTTAATGAATTTGTTCCTTTGAGCCCCACTCGAAGGTAATCCACATTCCCTCGTTTTGAAGACCTTTTTCTCCTATCAAGTATGATGTCTTGATGTAGATCATCAAGGTATTCAGGATAAATATCCTCAATGTAAGGGATTTGAAAATTTTCTCCTTGATGTTCAATCAAAGGAGGCTCATACAACCTTAAATTCTCAACATTAACAAGAGCATAAATTTTCATATATGAAGGCAATTTTACCAATCTTTTCCAAAATTCTGAATGGACCATATCTAATTGGTTTTAGCTTTTCACCTTCTCCTTGGAGCCTCTTTTTTCTAATGTGAGGCCAAAATCCATCACCGACATGGTACTTTCGATCTACATGATGCTTGTCGTGCCTTGCTCTGTACTTGCCTTGACTCTTTTCCAGTTGTTCTTGAACTATTTGGTGTACCAATTGGATTTTTCAATGAACCTTATTCCTTTTTGTATGTCACTATGACCATCAATAGAAACATATTTTCCAAAATGAAATACAAAGGATACTTAGGAAAATATCCCAAACATGCCTCAAATTCCAATGCTTGAGTTGAAGAATGCTTGGCCCAGTTGTAAGCATGTTGAACATAGTACAAATGTTCATCCCACAACTTAGGATTCTTGTTGCAATACCCACAAAGAAGATGTATCACTGTCCTATTCACCATCTCTGTTTGACCATCTGTTTGTGGATGAAATTTTGTACTCTTTTTCAATTTGGTGTCCATGGATCCCCATAAGCAAGTTGACCAGAAATTCCCAACAAAGCAAGAATCTCGATCGCTAACAATGGATGTGGGCAATCCAAAATGCACCCATACATTTTGAAATAATAACTTAGCAGTTTTTTCAGCTGTAATATTATTTTTACATGGCATCAAAATACACATTTTTCTGAACCTATCCACAACTACATGCAAATAATCATGGCCTCTTTTTGACAATGGAAGACCTCCTACAAAATCCATAAAAACACTCTCCCACAGTCGTGAAGGAACCAGAAGTGGCGTGTACAATCCTAATTTCCTATTTCTGGGCCTATTGATTGCACATAATGAACATCCTTTAATAAAATGTGACACACTTTCAAGAATATGAGGCCAATAACAATACCTTTGTAGATATTCCACCATCTTACTTACACCGAAATGACCAACAATAAGAGAGGTATGTGACTCTCTTATGATGTTGACTCTTTCTCCCTGTGGAATACAAATCTTGCCAAGATGGTTTCTCCCTGTGGAATACAAAGCTTGCCAAGATGGTACAACAAGTTATCATGCAAATGATAATCCAATTCCTCTACTTGGTTATATTGACTCAAGCTTGCATAAACATCCTGAAAGTCATTGTCTAGTGCATATTTCTCAACATAAATTTCATGCAAAATAGAATTATGCTTGAGTAAAGTAGTTTCACTAATAATAGGCCTATAAATTATATCAGCAACTTTATTGTAGATACCTTTCTTATACCTTATTACCAAGTGTAATTGTTGAAGAAAATTGTTGAAGAAAACCCATCCATCGGAAGTGCCTTGATTGTTGCAACTTAGATTGATATTGCAAGTATTGCAATGGATGATGATTAGTGTGAATTAATGTTTCCTTACCCATCAAGTAGTGCTTGCACTTTTTCACACTTTTCACCAATGCATACAATTCCTTGTCATATGTAGGATAATTAATCACTACACCATTGAAAGTTTCCAAATGAAAACAAATAGGCTTACCATGTTACATGAGCACTACACCCATCACATAGTCACTAGCATTAGTCTGGATCTCAAATGATTGTCTCAAGTCCGAAAGTGCAAGTACTGGAGTTGAACTGATCATTTCCTTCAATGCATCAATGTCCTTTTGTTTTTTTCCTCCCCATTGAAAAACCTTTTTCACACTTGTCAATACATGCAAAGGAGATGTTATAGAAAAAATGTTAGCAATGAATTTCCTCCAATATTGGGTTGCTCCCAAAAAAATTCTTACCTCAGTAACTTTCTTGGGCCTTAGCCAATTCAAAATGACATCAACCTTGGAGGGATCTATTTTCAATTCACCTCCTCCAACAATATGACCCAAAACTAAAGACGTTTTTCCAAACTCACACTTTTCCATCTTTAAATACAATTGTTCTTTCTTAAAGAAATCAATTACTTTTCTCACATGCATGACATGTTCATCACAAGATTTACTGAAAATTAATATGTCATCTAAGTATATTATAACAAACTAATTAACAAATTTCCTCAACACATCATTCATCACACGCATGAAGGTAGCAGGAGCATTACATAAACCAAAAGGCATAACTAGCCATTCAAACAAACCTTGTTTTGTTTTGAATGTTGTCTTCGAAATGTCTCCTTCAGCAATTCTAATTTGATGGTAGCCACTCCTTAAGTCCAACTTAGTAAAATACTTTGCATATTTCAATTTATCAAGTAAATCATCTACTCTAGGCAGTGGGTAACAGTTCTTTATTGTAATCTTGTTCAATGCACGAAATTCCACACACATGCGCCATGTTCCATCCTTCTTTGGCACCAAAACAATAGGTGAACCCCATGGCGAATAAGATGGCCTGATGATCCCTTTATCCAACAAATCTTGAATTATATATTTAATTCCTACGCTTTCCATCACTGACATCCTATACATGCCAATGTTAGGAAGAGGACTATCTTGTTGCAACTGTATCTCATGTTGGATTCCTCTCTTGGGAGGTAATCCTTTTGGTTCCTGAAACATCTCATCATATTGGTTAACAATCAACCAATTGAGATTTCAATCTTCAATCACAACCTTTAAAAGCTTCACTATCAACATCATTCTTGGGTTTGATCATTAGAAGCACAAAATACTTACTTGAATTCACTAGTCTTTTCATCTGCCTCGCATTAAGTGAAATATTTAGTTTTTTGCTATGAGCTCTCACAATATATTATGCTCCATATTTTAACAAATGGTATTTGTTTTCATGTCTATGGAAGATATATTTTTTGTCATAGAGATACAGGCTACCCAAAACTATACCACATATGTCTAATGGTACGACATCACGCTCCACTTCATCTATGAAATTTGCAGTAATGCAGAATTTCAACTTACACGTTATACTTACTTGCAATTGTGTATTGTCACACACCCATCCTAGTGGATATGGTTTATTATGTGGAACGGTTTCCAAGTTTAAAATTTTGACAATGTTTTCAGAGATAATATTGGTTTGAGAACCACTGTCGAAAAGAGTATCAATTTTTCTATGTTTTGATATTACCCTTATGTGAAAAAATTATATCCTCTTCTTTTCATTTCGAGTTTCATTGTGTAAATTTGAGGTACTAGTGCTAGAAATGGATTCTTTTCCTTTTATACCCATGGTTTTAATTTTAGATTTATCACCCTAATCCGATCCCAAATCCTGATGAGTGGTTGTAGTTGTCTTTTGTTTTCCCTTATTGTTGAATTTCTTTGGTTCCATTTCGAGTTGAAGCTTCCAACAATGAGCTTCATCGTGACCCTCTTTGGAATAATGTGTGCATGTTAATTTCTCTCCTTCCTTATTAATGGATGCATTTTTCTTTCCCTTCCCTTTAAAACTATTTTATTTTCCTTTACCCTTAAATGGCTTTTTACTACCCTCTTCTGGTGTAATTTTTCCTCTTGCCTCAAGATGAGTGGCTTTCACACACACCTCATCTAGATTATTGGGATTAAACATAAGGATAGTATGCCTAAGGTAACTGTGTGAACCCCCTATGTACTTCAGATGCGTGTCTTATGATTGCAAATCTACACCAAAAATTAGAGACCTTTTTCTAAATTCTTGGGTGTATTCTTGTACATTTTTACCTTTAAGTTGTCTAAGGTTCTACGAATTCATGATGGCTTTCTGCATATATGCTAAAGGGTATAATTTTCTTTTAATTGCAGCAAAGAAATCAAGCCAATAAATTGAGATCTTGCCTTGTTTTTTATCTCTTATTATGTCTTTGATTCCCACCATACTATTTTTGCACCCTCCAGCCTCAAGGAATCTAACTGAATCTTTATGTCATCCTCTTGAAGGTTTTTAATTCTGCAATAGATCTCCAACTAACAAACCCAATTTTCAAGCTTCTCTACATTCACTTCACCATTATACATGGGCATTTCAAATTTAACATCAAGTTTTAACAAGGGTGATTTACCAATTCCTCTTGAGGTATGTTGATGATTATAAGGGTTGTATTAGTGGAAGAGGATGAAGAGGCGTATGAAGTTGAAGAAGAATATGATGGTGGTGGAGAGGGTGTAGGTTTACCTCCATTTCCATTATTTCCTCCTCCTGAAGAACCTTCTCCTTTGGTAGGCTTGGAGCTTTCACCCTGCAGTCTGGTATTCCTCTCCTCATAGAGGACATTCACCATCTTTTTCATATCAAAGAAAGCCTTCCTAAAGACCTTCTCATCCTCTATTGTGTTTCTAGGCTCTCCTTCATGTGACATGCTCACTGAAGCCTCAACTACAACTTGAGGAAGAAAAGGTGGTGGAGAGTGTGGAAAACTTGCACTCCTTCTCCTTGACCCAACTTCAAGACTTTCAACTAGTGTCCCTTCTCCTCTCTTGAGCTTCAACCTTGTAAGCATGATATTCACTTACAAACAATTAAATCCTTCTTACACAAAGAAAACCAAGAGCTCTGATACCAAACTTGATCTGATTGGGATAATTATTTTGTTGTACTAAATTCCTTTTGAGATTATGATAAATGTGCTTAAGGATTCAAGAGATTATTTGCAAGTTTAAAACATGATTTTTTGAGTGCTTTTATGTAATTTTATGTGCAAATTAGCATAAACAAATGAATGAACAGCAACATATAACAGAAATAAACATCACCATAAATAGTATCATAGTAGCACATGATGAAGGAGTTCACCCCTCCTGGGCTACGTCTCCTTGGTCCAGCTTCCAATGCCTTAGCCCTCTCTGTTATGCTCAAAATTGTGAATACATTAGTTTACAATGCTCAAAAAGCTTTGAAACATGTTTTAATGGCTCAAGAACTCCCAAAAATGTTTGTGTAGCCTCTTTAGGCTCCTGATTTGGTCAAAAACTCATCAAGTTCTCATTTTCCCAAGTTTGGCTGCTATTTGCTCTACAAACTCCCCAAAATCCTACAACTAACCCACAATTTCACCCTTGATTGTGCTAACGGAGCGCCATTTTTCCCAAAATCTGGCACAAATTGTGGGCACCTTAATTCAGCCTCTAAGACCTTAAGTCCAAAAATTCTGGGCACATGGGGGCCACGTGCCTAGGGCTAAGGCCAAAGGCCCATCCCTATCGGTCGAGCCCCTTCTCCCCTCCGGTAGTGGTTGCAATGTGGTATCGTGTCCAAGGGCCAGCCCCTCACCCTAAATGGCGTGCTCATAGTCTTTAAGTATATGTCAAAGCCATATTATGTTAAGATCTATTACTATGCTGTATTGGTGGAGGCTTTCGACTTTTGTTGTGAGGTCGCAGGTTCAACCCACACTACTGCTACCCAAACTTGACCCATAATTTTGCTAGCCCCCGAGTTGCCACATGGAGGCCTCTTGTTGGGCCACATGTCAACCCGTGGTTAGCCACCAATCCAACCAATAATAATATGCCAAATTTCACCCAATATCAAAATTCCACTTGTCAACCTACCGTTCACCGAAGGATCCCATTGACTAGTCAAACTACCACATAGACCTGCACAGCCAGTGCCACATGAGCAGTACGGACTGCTGACTGGGCTGTCAATTTTTTGCAAAAATTCCCTTGTTTGGGAAAGTGAACAGAACATGATTCTAGGAGCTTACGGTGTCTGTTTTATGTGAAATGAGTTGCAATGGATTCAAGATGACGAGCACTACGCAATCATTTAACATCAATCAAACAACTTTTAATTTTGAGCTATTTTTTGAGCACCTCATCACTGAGATCCTAGCAATCGTTGAGTGCATTAGCTATTATTGGATCTTCGAACTATGGGTGAGTAAAATTAGGGAGAAAGTCAAGTTGTAGGTGAGTAAATGTAGGGTACAAGCCTCCTACATCATCTCCAGCTACTTCCAATGTATCTATGTATAGTAAATGCACTCTTTTCATGCACATTAATCACATTAGGCCACGATATATGACAAACAACCTTCAGTCTTCCTAATAATAACAGTATAGTCAAAAATGTATTATTAAATGCAAGGAAAGTGGTAAATATAGTTTGAAGGAAGATCATATGGGCATTATTATACTTATTAATGAAGCCCATCAAGGACATCCTTGGATTTGGTTCTTCCATTGTTAATGTTGACAATTCCTTTTCATATGATTCTTGTAGATGCATTATTTCCAAAATATACCTTACCTCCATCTATCTCTTTAATGTTAATAAACTTGTTTTGATCCCCTGTCATGTATCTTGAACAGCTACTAACAACATACCACTTATCTTCTTTCTTTTGAGTATATAGTATGAGACCACACTTTTCTATTTTTTCCTTCCACATCTTAGATGGGAACTTGTTCTTTCTTTGCTTGAAATTTTATATTCCTTGGCCTTGTGTCCAAGAGTGTGGGATATTTGATATCAATTTGAACATAACTAAATTCAACTGCTTTATGAAAAAATTTGTGGAATAAATAACAATGATCGTGAAAGAGTGTGTGGTACCTAGATGATTGGTTTTTGTTGCTTCTTTTGGTCTAGATCCCTTCCTGAATTTCCTTGGTTGACTGCCTTTCTGCATCTATTACTTCTTCGAGAAGAAACTTTTATCATCCCTATACCTTAGCTATTTTTTTGTATCTCCCATATACTTTTTCGTTTCTCCAAGTTGCTTTTTCAATATTTCACACTTCCTTTTAAATTCTTCCAACTCAATTTCCAAAAGCATGACATAGTTTGAATCTAGATCCTGTGGAGTAGGTAAATCTCCTTTGCGGACAGAAGTGATCCCTCTATCCCTAGAGTGGGTCTAGCCACAAATAGACCAACCTAATGAAAACTTCCTTAAACTAGAACTGAATAAGAGGGCATACCTCTTAGAATTATAATATGTTTGATGACGACCTCGCTTCTTTGCTCCAGCTTACTTTGAGTTCTTATCCTTCAAATACCTGAAAACAATACACAAGAGACAACAGAAAATGTAATAGCATAAAATCGCATTCAATTTACTTAAAAATTCAAGGAATATTAAGCCATCAAATGTAATATAACACTCAATGTAGGAAATAAATCATTAGCTTTATTGGTATAAAACTCATAAAGAGATACAACCAAAGCCTTGACATTGCAGGTATCCTCTGATGTATCCGAGTTCCAAAAACACTTCTAGCATCTCATGGTTAGCCTCAACAATGGAAGTTTAAGGCTTCTTCCCTTTAGTTCCAAACCAAACCAAATAAATTATTCTCCCTTTACACACATAGACTAGAAGGCAAAAAGCTATAGATATCTTGTTGGTTATTCAAGCTCCAAAAAGACTAGTTCATATTGGATAAGGAGGAGTTTATATAGCTTTTATGCAGGGGATATGGATCCTCTTATGATGAGAGAGGGCTTATCTCTTTGGTTTGTTCCATATTTTTAGGGGAAAGGAGCCCAAACAGACTTCCTCGACTCTATCCAGCCCAACCATTTACCAGACTTCCATTCACAAAGCTTCTAGAGCTAGAAGCTTCGACTCCATTTTTAAAAACTTGCCAAAAGAGGGTTGGCGTGAGTGGTGAAGGGATCACTTGCACCATATGGCACTAGGTCTGGTTTCAAACTCTGCAAAATAGCACGGGGAAGGAACTAATCACTAGTGTCGATCTTGAAAACTGGGATTGAAGGAAGATTCTTGGGAAATGATGCAAGAGGGGAATGTTCTGCTCATGAATAGGGATGTAAAGGCATGCTCATCATGATGGGAAAGCATATAGATTTCATTGTATAGGTCCTCCGAGATCGAGGAACGGGAGTATAGGGACAGTGACAAAATGTTGTGTAACATATGCCCCCTAAAGTGTGAAGGTCGAACTAGAGTGAGGTGTGAAATGCTTTACAATTATATGCATGGAACCAGAGACCATTGTCGGAAAACCTAAGAAAGCATAGATATATATACATCACTAAAAACGTTGATAAATGATACATGAATTGTGGTATGGATGCATCCATCCAGAGAAAGATCATGTAAAGATCCAAAGTATGGGTGCATCCATCCAGTAAACAGGATCATATCGAACCCAAGGTATGGTCACAACAATCCAATAATAAAAAATATCACATATAACAAATCACGGTATGGTCGTAGCCATCCATCTGAAAGAAACATGTATATCAGCATGATCATGTCACATCACCTTGCAACTTGGAATTTAGTAATAGGAGCCTAGGATCTTGTGCTCCAACACGACCTGATCAAAGTACAAATTCTAACGTGTGAATAGATGTCGAACATGCTAGAAAATTGCTTGATTACCAGTCAATGATGTCAACCCTTAACAAGCACGAGAGAAACCACAAATAATGATGATGGTGCCCAAGGTACCAGCAGCACAATCCACGAAATGTGAATAAGGAACTGAATTCGATCACCCATGAAATCACCTAATCAAAAGCCAATGATGTGAACTTGTTGTCGAGTGCAAAGAACTTGCGATTAGGGAATGCAAGCTCTAAGGTACTGGAAAGGAGTCTCTTGGCAAAATTCCAGGATAATGAACTAAAGCCAACACAAAGTGACCTTTTTGAAGGAGGTCCATGATGTATCCCACATCATCGACATGAGACAAAGGTATGTAATGATTTTGGATTATATAGAGAATCGGGAATGAGTGTAACTGCAGAAGGATAACTCATGAACATATCGGCGACACAACTCTGGAGTTTGGAAGCTTTTGGATCCATTGGATCAAAGGTCGTGATGAATGGAAGAGAACAATGGAAAGGAAAAAATGAATGGTCGAACCCAGGAAAGTCAATGAAAAAGTGTGGATATCCCAATCCGACACATGTTAGAAAATTATATATTACAAAGCAATGTAACACATAAAATATATTGCAGAAATATAAACATAGAAAATGCATAAAACAAGGGAGACACAGATATATGTGGTTCACCCAATTTGGGCTATGTCCACGGAGAAATAGCCAGTCCTTCTTTTTATATTATCCAACAAAATGAAGAGATACAACCTACAGCAGATCCATTGTAATTCCCTCTTCACTCTCACACAATATTCTCTCTCTTTCTTGCTCAGAATATAGATCTACATAGACACAATACAATGCCCTCATATATAGCGAGGGGTTGTCTTCTAGGGAAAAAAACCCTAAATTAAACATAACTTCTATTGTCAGTTCTCCGCCTAATGAACGGCCCAGATTGACTACGAAATTACAACATTTTACAAGGCAATTTTACATCTATTTGCAAGGTTGTCACCCCCCACTCGACCCCCTTGGAGGCGCACATTTTACAAGCAGTGTTTCTGCCACATTACGAATAGGGGTCCAAATGCAGCGATACCTCTAAATAAAGAAGATAATCAGGCTCCACACCCAACAATCTCCCACTTGGAGACTAATTATAGAAACTCTATCGCTGCTTCATTTGTTGGACAATGGCTTCACTTTGGACCTGGTTGTTTCTCATCTTCATCATCATACTTGGAGACCAATTGAAACTAAGCATAATCTCAATTTCTCCCTGGTTACAACTTTTGTTAACATATATGCAGGATTTTGGCTAGTGTGTATCTTTTCCAACTTCAACTGTCCATCTTCTAACACTGACCGTATTAAATAGTACTTGACTTGTATATGTTTAGTCTTGGAATGAAATGCAGAGTTATTTGCAAGATGCATGGCACTTTGGCTGTCACTGTATAACCTTACCAACTCCTACTTCTTACCCAATTCATCTAGAAACCTTTGTAACCAAATCATTTCTTTACTATACTTTGTAGCAGCAACATACTCTACTTTCGTCATTGAGAGTGCAAAAACACTTTGTAGTTTTGAAACCCAATTGACAGTTTTCCACCTACAGTGAACACATGCCTAGTTTGTAGTTTTGAAATACAATGTACCAACCTTTTCTCCTTTTGCTATTACCAGGGCTGCTTTAGTGACATTCCAGGTTTTATTTGTAGAAGTAGTCACATAGCCTTCACCTCCCAACTGCCTTGTTGAAATCAGAGTTTTCTTCATATCTGGAACATGTCTTACCTCCTTCAATATCCATTGATTTCCATTCTATTGTTTTATTAAAACTATACCCATTCCAATGATTTTACAAGGTTTATCATCGCCTAATCGAACCTGTCCAAAATCTCCTTGAACATAATCATGAAAATGTTTCCTATCAAGTGTGGCATGGAATGAGGCCCCTGAATCTACCACCAAGGCATCAATAATATTTTCTAATGAAAGAATCAAAACATCTTGCAACATATCACCTGTCACATTCGCTCCATGATTGTTTTATTTTTGTGCATCTCCTTCTTTTCCTTTCTGAGACTTGTAGTCTTTCTCCAGGTGTCCTTTCTTCCCACATTTCCATCATAGTATCCCCGATCTGGACTTGGATCTTCCTTTCCTTGACTTACTGCGATATCTTGGGCTCTTTCCTCTTTCAATTTTTCTTCCCCTAGTCTCTTCAGTCAAAGAATTACCTGATGTCTCACCAGAGCTTTTCCGTCACATTTCTTCGCTAAGGATTGCACCAACAACATCATCAAACTTTAAAGTACTAGATCCAGAGCAGGGAAAATTTTAAGAACCACCCTAAATTTATATGTATAATAAATGGACGAATCCGCATGATACATAGGAAAAATGGGAGGCGATTTTATCAATAATATAATATGTATATATAATTTTTTTGGTGAATCTCTCACCAGATTATATTATCTTGTAAATTCATGGCGAATATTTCACTGAATTATAAAATCCTGTAAGATCTTGAAAAATCTTCCATTGAATAATAAAACATTGTGAAGTCTTAGTGAATGTTTTGTTAAAGTATGAAACCATATATGATAATAGGAAAAAATATTCATTAAACTTTAATATATTAACATACATGTTTGGAAAAAAGAAACATAATTTTCTCTTCCTACTAACAATGTCGCAAGTTTCAGTGGCCGTGTTTGTCAAGATTCTTACTGTACACTCTTTCATATCCTTCTATTAGTTTTGATAATATTCCACAAAAATGTTCTTGTAGGTGTTGAGCTTGACCACCAGTTCTGTCAAGGTAGGAGAGATTAATATTTTCTCTTCCACTTTTATCAAGCTATAAAATTTCTTTCTTATTCCATAGACTCCAATTGCAAGTTAAAAAAAACACATCAAGTTTTTTTACCCCAACACACCAACAAGTAGCAAGCCCCAACTATATAATATAAGAAAGTAGTAGGTATCCCAAAGGCTTAAAGGGGATCCAATGGAAATAAGTGATCATTGTCAAAAGCTTTCCAATCAATATATAAATGTAGATTTATTATTATTTTAATTGGAAATCTTCAATTAAATAATAAAATTTAATTACGTCTCTCCCAATCGAAATTGCTTATTAGCATAATTCACTACCTTCATACGTCTTGCATTTTTTAACAACGTTGTAACATGTGAATTAATTTCCTTTTTGGTGGACAATTTCTGCCCTTTAGGAAAATATGGTACAGTGGCCCAACCCCTACAGATCATTACGACAAACTAAGAATAACAGAGAAGACGAAAGGTTGTACAAACCAACATATTTTTCAAACAACTAACCCAACCTCAGTACCTTAACTTTTTCATGAAGATATCATATTGAGAATGTTTGAAAAATGGTGGGAAATTTGGGCAGCAACTATCTCTCTTCTGCGAGGGTGATGTGATGCGAAAAGAGATAAGATTTCACTATTTTGATTTTTTTTTGTTAAATCAGAAAAACCAATATTAATGGAGATATTGGTATTTTTTACTAAATTTTGTGAAGTGACTAAATGTAGGTTTAACCATTCACCTTAAGATGTTTTTTACGATATAATTTACTAAGTATATTTAATATCTTCATTATCATAAAAACCAACCTATATCCATCTTAACTTCACATCTACCACTCTTAGAGGGATGAAATCTATTTATCCCTCTTAGCATCTGGTAGACCTAGAATTAAGATAAGATGTTTTTTACAATATAATTTCTAAGTCTATTTAATATATTCATTATCATAAAAACCAACCTATGTCCATCTTAACTTCACATCTACCACTCTAAGAGGGATGAAATCTATTTATCCCTCTTAGCATTTGGTAGACCCATAATTAAGATGGATCGAAGCTGATAGAATTTCCCCTTTAAATAGTCTATGTTCATATGAATGCCATGGTATTACCATGGGTCAATACCATGGGTTATTATAAACCTGGAGCTTAAAAACTACTATTAGTAATTTATAAAAATTAATAACTAGTTTTTTTTTTAACCAAGTTAAAATGTTTAAGTGACATTAAATTACAAGATCCATTTTTACTCTTGATCTACCAAGTTTGCATATCACGATATTTGATCACTCTTGGTGCTTAGTAGATCCAGAGTAATGGATATATGTTGGTTTAATTCCCCCCTTTAAATAGGCTACATTCCACATGAATACCATGGGTCAATACCATGGGTCAATACCATGTGCATCTTTATTTTTATTAATACTAATATTAGGGTTAATATTTTTTTTGCATGGTATTAATAATAATTTATCCCATGGGCTTCACCTAAATATAACACAACTGATGGAGTAAATATAAAAATTTGTTTTATTTATTTACCACACATCTCATTTATTTATATTTTTATTAATTTACCATACCTCTTTTATAAATATGGTATTTGGCCCATAGGATTCACTTAAATAAAACCTCTTTTTTTAGCCTTCTTAAATAGAAAGCAGGTTATGGACTAAATATAAAAAGAGGTTTTATTTATTTACCACACTTCTAGTTTATTTATATTTTTATTTATTTACCATACCTTTGGAGTAAGTATAAAAAGAGGTTTTATTTATTTACCATACCTCCACTTTATTTATATTTTTATTTATTTACATCCTTGCATTTTCGTAAATATAAGGTGACTTATGGAGTAAATATGAAAAAATGTTTTAAACCCTAAACCTTAAATCCATGAAAACAGGGAGCCATATACATGATGAATCTGGAATTCGTGAAAACAAGCGGCTGAATCCGTGAAAACAGGGAGCCACCCTCCATTTGAAAACAAATTAACCTTCGCCCTCCATTTCAAAACAAATCTAACCTCCCAGGACCAAATCAACCGTCACAAACCACTCCCAAATCAGAAAAATCAAACTATAAATCAGAAATATGGCGATTTTAATCTCCCAAACTAGGGGCAAATATCAAAATTCGGCGATTTTAAGGGAATACGATTTCCCAAAACTAGCGAATCGGGCCAAATGAAGGTTCGGTTAGTTTGTCCGCCCATTTTTTGTTTTGGGCTAAAATCAAAAAATTAATTATTTCTAAATAAAAATGGGGCTAACTATATGAAAAAGGTTGTTAATAAAAAAAATTGCCCTCTTAAAATGTAAAAACTCTCAAATTTCGCCTTGGGACTAAAATTTGCCCCTAAAATTTACCATGATCCAGAGACAGAGTTATTAATGGCCATAACTAAACCATTCCAACTTTCTGGCAATGAGCATAGAAATAATACAGCCCTAACTTCATCATCAAAAATTACCCCTACAGAACTTAACTGACTGGTAATTGTATTAAGTTCATTTAAATGATCAGCAACAGATCCACCTTCTAAAATATTCATATTAAATAAATTCTTCATAAGAAATACCTTATTTGAGGTTGAGAATTTTTCATATATTTTAGCCAATGCCGACATTAAACCCACTGTTTTTGTTTCCTTTGAAATATTAAATGCTACTAACGCCACTAGGCAGAACCGTATTGTTCCAGGTGCCTTTTTATCGAGAATATCTCATTATGTGTCTGTCATACCCGTCAGCTTCTTTGTATTTCCACTCAATGGTAGGTACAAATATTTCTGATATAGATAATCTTCCATTTACATCTTCCACGGCTGGTAGTTTTGGTCATTAAATTTTTCGACCCTAAACCTACCATCTTTTGCCATTGCTCCCACTCGAACCAGGAATCCTTCTCTCCTGCGAGTTTATCAGCCAAATAGACCTTCGGCTATGATACCAGTTGTTAGAAAATTATATATTACAGAGAAATGGAACACATAAAATACATTGCAGAAATATAAACACAGAAAATGCATAAAACAATTGAGACACAGATATACGTGGTTCACCCTATTTTGGCTACGTCCATGGAGAAACAGCCAGTCCTTCCTTTTATATTATCCAGCAAAATGAAGAGGTACAACCTATAGCAGATCCATTGTAATTCCCTCTTCGCTCTCACACAATCTCCTCTCTCTTTTTTGCTCAGAATATAGATCTACATAGATGCAATACAATTCTCTCATATATAGCGATGGGTAGCCTTCTAGGGCAAAAAACCCTAAATTAAACATAACTTCTACCGTCAGATCTCCGCCTAATGAATGGCCCATATTAACTACAAAATTACAACATTTTACAAGGAAATTTTACATCTATTTTTAGCTTCACTGGTGCTACCCCTGATCCCCCGCCAGGTGGGGGCTACAAATAATTGTCGCCCCCCCCCCTCGACCCCCCGGGGGGCACACATTTTATGAGCGATGTTGCCATCACATTATGAACTAGGGTGCAATGCAGCGATACCTTTGAATAAAGAAGATAATCATGCTCCACACCCAACAACACGAAGGAGAAAGTGTCATGTTCAAGAGTGAGTTGCTGACACAACTGATGGAATTTCCAATTTTCCCCCACCATTTATGGCAGGTATCCCAATTATTTTTTATCGCAAGCTTGAAGGGATAGCGTGTGCTTGCACTGTAATTCCATCCTTCGAATGAATCTGACCTAGTAAGACTAATAAGCCCTAGGAAGGAGAAGCTTATGTCCGTCATGGTGACGAATCCGATGTCATTTAATTTTAACGAGTCTAACAAAGGTGTAACTCGATATCTTTTTCATGTTTAAAGAGTTTGAAAAATACACAGAAAAGAAAACTCCAAAAGGTACATTTTCATACATTTGTGTCTCTCGAGCCCCAAAAGGTAGAAAACAATACTTGAGAGAACCGCTTGACCATGTCAGTCAAGGAGTACATTTTTCATAAATAGTTTATCCCAGCCCAAAAAAGGGGTAAATGTATATTGGGTAAACGATGTTTAGAAGCATTTAACAAGTTCAAAAAGGCAAGAGATCGGCAATATTTTCATGTTTTAAGGGTCGAAAAAGAGCTGAAAGAAAACCCCCCATTTTTATTCTCTTTAACGAGTCAAAAAAGGGAAAAATACTCGGCGATCTTTTCATTTGAGATTTTATGAGTTGAGAAAAGGGCTTAAACATGACTCAGCACCATCATCAGCAACCCATCACCTGTCTCTACAGAAGAACCAAATGCATTATCAGATTTCTAAGGTAAAAATAGGCGAAAAATGTTTTCAAAACCACAAAATGTCATGAAAAAGTGAATAAAAAGCGGAAAAGTAATTTATTTTTTACCATTTACCTTTTTACCTTGTGTGGAGAATTTTTTACCCATTTTTGCCCTAGATTTTCAAGAGCAGATTGCGGTAGATCCAAGAGGCCAATCGACGAACCGTCAGCTGCAGGTAAGAGTTGAGACCCTTAGCTTCATTTCCATGCCTATTTTTCCTATTTTTAGCAATTTTTTGGATTTTTTAGGAGGTTTTGGAAAAACAACTTCGCCCTCGGCCGGTGGGAGATCTACGCTCGGGATTACACCGATCGAGGGTTGTTTAACATAGTCACTTGCGCCAACGCGGAGAGGAAAAAAATTCTATTCTTTTCCCAATTTCCTTGCTTTACATCTGCATTCTCTTAGTCAAGGATTAATGTTGAATTTATTTCATGGAGTTTGCAGGAAAATTACAGTGGAAAGATGGTTGATTGGAAAGAACGTGAGCATTAGGAAATTAATGCAAAATCATTGGCAAATGAAAATTGTCTTGATGCCTTGAGGAACTGTGGATTTCTCAAATTCTTCCTTACACCAGTCCTTTGGTCTCAACCTGAGCTATTATAGTACTTGATTAGTCTTTGGGATGTTGGACGGGAAGTCTTTTTGATCTGATACCAAGAGCTGGAGCTAGAGACTTCAGATATATACTTCATCACTGGATTGTCCCGAAGAGGGGAATCAGTGAATCTGTATAGATCCAGGCCCATAGGGGCAAGTGTGAACATGTTGCTAGCAAAACATTACCGAGAAGCACTAAAATAAAAAAGTGGCAAGGTTGATATCATGAGTATTGACTACCTTGTGTTGAAAACGTTGCTATTGACCATAAAAAGAGTTGTTGGAGCTCAGGTATTGCATGATTCCAACAAGTCATAATTCCAATATGTTATAGACTGCACGGTGCCCACTGTATTCAATTGGGTAGAAGCCATGAAGGTAAACATGAAGTTCCAGTTATCGGAAGCCAAAGCAAGGAACCTGAAACGGTTTGTATATGGTTCTGTGTTTGTGACCTTATTTCTAGAGTGAATCCCACTATTTCACTATCAAATAGAAAAGGTAAACCCCCCATTTCCACGAGACACATGGATGGTCCGATGGAGTGAACTGATGCCCAAAACTGGCATGGGCCAGCATATGTCATACAAGCCCGCCTTCTTTTTGTGGCTGACGCATCAGCTGATCATGGTAGAGGATTGGCCATATAGTGGCACTGACTTCCGCGGCGATCCTAGTATGGTGTTCCCAGAGGGAGAATATTTTGATGATGGAGGTAAGCAAAACAATTTTAATTTATGATTTTTTATTGTTTTTGAAATATATGTATTCATGACAATTTGTTTTTGTAATTGCAGATGTAGGACCAGAGCAACCAGTCGGGATGTCCCTGATCGCTAGATGTGTTGCTCGGCAGTTTGAGATCACTCCTTATCAAGAAGGAGTCGATAACGAGGAGGAGATTGCACGGAACCTTGAGGGATTGACCAAAGGTACCCAGAGTATGCCTGGGTGGGTGACATCCCACGCCAGTATAAGCAGCATACACTAGGGCTATCAGACTGGATCCACCATTTACTGACTTGAGTAGTACGAGTAGTGACGTGCTATCATGAGAACCATGACGAGTAGTCCATAGTTTAGCATTTACATTTTTGAGGCCAGTGAGCCATGGATGTACTGAACACATATATTATTTTTTGGGGTTTTGATGTATGAGACTCAATCATTATCGACATTATATATAATATATATATATATATATAATATATATATATATATATATATATATATATATATATATATATCTATATATATGCTATGTTTCCTATTTACTATGATACAATGTTTTGCTTTTTCACATGTTTCGCAAATGTTTGTCTAACACATAGCATCTGTTAATGTATTCATATGCCTAGGAATATGATGATATGTTATGTAATCAAAATTTCTTTCCAATAGACGGATACGCAAATACATTCTCAATATGTGAGGGTTTCTGATGGAATATTTCCCATTGAGCTGAAGAACAAGAAGTTGTGAATTGAGGTTAACAACCATTTCTTGAATGTCAAGAGAAGTGGCTTCTAACAAGAGTTCAATAACTGCGCTATACTCAACAATGGTATTAGTTGCTTGACCCAAACAAATACCTTGAAGATAAATCAACTCACCATTAGGGGCACAGATAACCGATGTCGGGGAAGATAGATTCTGGGTACTATGGCAAGTACCATCAATGAAACCGATGTAAGGAGTCACATACATCTGCAAAGCAGGTGAAGACATAATAAGTAGGAAAACTGCTTGAAAAAACACACCAAACCAAGCTTGCACAAAAATGAATAACACACATATGTACAAAATTAGCCATGCAAGACTCAGGCATAGTACTTCTTGAGATACATCCCATTATGGGACTTGTCTAAGGGATTTCCATCATAATCAATCAACTCATAGGCCCCTTTTGTAACATGCATTTGACAATATAGTGCCCATGCCACATGGGTTTGAATTTACCTACCCCCATCTTATCATTAGCTTGGTCATACAGCAAGACCAAATCACCCTCAGAAAAAGCACAAGGAGAAACCAACTGATCAAAATGGGACTTAACCCATTTTTTTAGTGCTTCAATGATTAAAGCAAAAAGACAGAGGTTTCATCCAATCGTTCCAAATACAAGAGGCACTCTTCTTGAGGCAAGGTTTCGAGGAGTAGTTCGACAGACAATTTGAGTGAGGGAATTTCACACTCATTTGTTAAAGTTTCTTCCAGACCATAAATGAGCTATAAAGGTGTGAATCTAGTTGTGTCTTTGGTTGAGGTTCGATAGGCCCACAGAGATGAAAAAAGCATGATATTCCAATTGAATTTGTGCATCACAATGGTGCGTTGAAGCATTGTAACTAAAACCTTGTTTACAGCTTCAACTTGGCCGTTGGCCTAAGGGATACGGGGTTGAGCCATCTTGATGCAAGCCCAACATAGAAGTCAACTCAACCTTCATGTAATCACGAAAATGGGAGCCATGGTAGGTGACAATGGCTTGATGCTCTCCAAACCTGGAAATAACATGATTGTATAGAAATTGTGTCATTGTTTTACCGTCAGCAGAATATGTAGGCATCGCTTTGGCCCATTTGGTGAAGTAATCCATAGCAACGATAATATAACCATGCCCCTCAGTCGAACAAAGGTTACATGTCATATAGTCAATGCCCCATTTGGCAAAGGGACCAACAATAATAACGGGGTGAAGGAGAATGGGTGGGGCACACATTTTTCACTGATAAATTTGGCACTTGTGGCATTTGCAAACAGCAAGGATGCAATCCTTGAATATGGAGGTCCGGAAGTAACCAGCATAGAGTATATCTTGAGAAGTGGCATAGCCAAATAAATGATCTCCACATGCACCAGAATGACACTCATTCAAGACTCTTTTATCCTCCTCGAGGGTTAAACATCGGCGAAGAATTGAATCAACACCAATGAGGTATAAAGTATCCCCAATGACGCAGTAAGGTTGGGATTGATGTTGAATGCATCAGCGATCATTGTTGGTCAACACAGACTAGAAGGTAGAGGTTTGGAGATACACGATGATATCACCGTACCTGGGGTCAAGAGTGATAATCAGAAAAAGATTCTCATCCGGGAGCTTCTCATTAGCACCAGCAAGAAGAGAGAAAATAAACTCGACAAATACAAGTGATTTCTTGGATTAGGCAGTAGTAAACACAAAATCAAATTCCTGGAGGATGATAATCCACTTGGAATACTTTCCCCCAAGTAACTAACGAGTCAAGATGCAAGTCATGGGGTCACATTTAGAAATCACGGTTGTAGTTCAGAGGAGAATATAATGCCGAAAGCGATGAACACCCTAAATGGTAGCCAAAGCCAACTTCTCGACATAAGCATAACGCATCTCAGGGTCGAGGAGATTGTGGTTGAGGTAGTAAATAACATGTTCATGACCTTCGTCATCGTCTTGCACCAATACCATAGAAATGGTGCTAGAGATTGCAAGTAGATAGAGAAAATAATTGTGATGATAGTTCAGAGGGTGCAACAAAGGAGAATTAATGAGGACAGCTTTTAAGTCATCAAAATATTTTTTGGAAGCCTCATCCAAAATGAATGGAATCCTTGCTAAGCAACTAGGTGAACCCTGAAGCTACCTCAGCATAGTTAGGCACAAAATGATTGTTACACAAAAATATCGTCACCATGATTATTTGCAGTCAGTATGGGTCTATCATCACCTATACTAGCCTCCTAAGAAAGTCTCAGACCTTAGCTCTTCATGTCAAGGTTTGAAAAAGAGAGAAAGAATTTGAAAATCAATATTACTTTGGTTCTGTACTTTCTCTTACTTTTACCTGCGGACCCGCACCCTTTGTTCATAATACCTGCGTATCTGCACGCTCTGTCTGTAAAGCGGTGGGTGCGTACCCCTGTGAAAGTCAAAAAGGCACAATTTTATCCTAAAAAACTCACTTTTGGGTTAAATCTAGATGTTTCTAGAAGGATTTTGACGTGGATTGTTCGCTCCAAAGTGGTTCATGCATCCCCAAAAGAGAAGGAGATAATCCCTTGATAAGAGGAGCTATCCCTTTGAAGGAGGACTTTATCCCTTTGAAGGAGGACCTAGTAACTTCCCTCCATTGCACTATAAACTAAGGCATTGGGTCAGTTGCTAGAGAGGTTAGAAGCTGAACATTTTGAGGGTAAATGTTGATGGAATTGGGACTTTCCTAGTTAAACTTGAGAGGAGAGATCACATACCTTTTGGTTTCATTGGGAAGTGAGTGAAACTTGTCAAAGTAGAGGAGACTTCTTGTCGGACCCTAGGAGGAGCTTGTACAGCATCAAGGCACAGGTTGTAAAGTTCTTCTTTATTTGAATTAATACAATTAGATTCATTTTTCTCAACAAATTGTCTTATGTGGTTTGTTTCATAATCTCCTTGATCATTATGATGAATATGCTTTATAATATTGGCTTTTCAGGTGCTATTTAATTGTTTGATTGTTTGTGTTTGCAGAATACACTTAAAGGAAGCCCATTTGGAGCGAGGGAGCGAGGCTGCCACAAACTTGCATTGGACCCAAGGTAGGCATAAAAAACTTGTTTGCCTTTGTTTTACTTGCATGTTTAGAGAAAGATAGTTTTTGATTGGCTTGCTTGTCACTAGATATCAGTAGATACTAGGAAGGTCGATCTTGTCCGCAACCTCGACTCATTCCGCGTGACAAAATGGTGACTCCACTGGGGACTTGAATGTTTTCCTTGTTTTCACTTTGACCTGAGAAACTTGCCTTTTTGTTTCTGTTTTTGACTTGTTGTGTGTGGAATTGGGCGGATTTAGTGGATCTAGGTTTGTTTTGGCTTTTCATAACTTTAGGAGAATTCTGCATCATGTGCTTGTATCACAGTGCGTACCTCTACGCACTTTTACTTTGCACACAGAGCAATCACGCACCTGTGCAAAACTCTGAGCCTGCGGACCCTGCTAAATTTTTGAAAAACTTGATTTTTCCTCTTTTAATTAGCTTTATTTTGGTTTAGGTATTTTTATCCTCTGCCCAGACCTGCATGTGACTTGTTGAAAGCTTTCCTTCGTCTAATTTCATTGATGTTAGGGTTTTAGGTGAAATTCCTAGAAGTTTTGGTTGCTAGTTTTGATTTTCATTTCGGTCGTGTAGTAGCTCAGAGCTTAGAAGCATAGAAGCCTCAGATTACCTTGGTTTTTATTGCCGTCTTATGAGTCTGACCATTTGTCAAATAAACCCTTGTTGAGGAATCCATCTTGAGTTTTCTCTTTCCAAAATTTCGAAAAGCTTGTGTTAAAAGTTTGGATTTCATTTTTACAAAAAAAAACAAAAGATTGCTTATTTTTGACTGATTTGTGATTCTGGAAAAATTAGTCCTTGGTTTGCTTATTGCCAAGCAAAACATCCTTGAAAAGACAAAAATATTTTGTAATCTTTTACTTCAAGTAGTTTTTTATAGTTTGTAGATCTTAAGATTTGCTTTGGTCATAGTTTTCTCAAAATTTGCTTTAGTTTTCTTAAGATTTGCTTTAATCATAGTTTTAAGTGTTTTTATAAAAATACAAAAATCTCTTTTGAAAAAGTTTGTTTTGGTAGCATTTGAGCGTTTGAATGAAAAAGGAAATTCTTGTGCCAATAAATAGTTGTCACGTTTTGAGTGCATTGGAACAAAAACTCTTCTTTAAATTTGTTTGTTAAGATAGATTTGTGTTTACACGCATTTGCATTCTCAAACTCTTTCCTAGCTATAAGTTCATTGAAGAGCAAAGATTGTTTAATCATCTTAAGTGCATCTTTTTAGTGATTTTAAGTCAAGTATTCACACCACGAGTTTCATCTCTGCACCTCTTGACTTAATCAAAAACCAATAAAAATAACGCTTAAAGTAAAATTAATCTAGAAATCTTTTTATTTCTAGGGCTCCCAACATAGCTTAGGCTAGTGTCTTGGAGTAGGGAGTACTTAACTCTCCAAGATAGTAAAACAAACAAGTAGTTGTATCTTGCGGTAGGAGAGAA